>CAUYQU010016804.1:0-45919 GCA_963574635.1 Cheracebus regulus | reverse complement strand
CAGATGGAGAAACATTCCATGTTCATGGTTAGGAAGAATCAATATCGTGAAAATGGCCATACTGCCCAAAGTAATTTACAGATTCAATGCTATCCCCATCAGGCTACCAATGACCTTCTTCACAGAACTGGAAAAAACCACGTTAAACTTCATATGGAACCAAAAGAGAGCCCGCATAGCCAAGTCAATTCTCAGCAAAAAAAACAAAGCGGGAGGCATCACACTACCGGACTTCAAACTATACTACAAGGCTACAGTAATCAAAACAGCATGGTACTGGTACCAAAACAGAGGTAATTCTTATGATCTTCTTATCACAGTACTTGGGTCATACAAAGCATCCTGTAAGGATGACCAGTATTTTTTGGTGGTGTTATTATTGTGTGCTAGAACATTAAAAGGACAACTATTTGCACATTCCAAAGTGAACATGGAGGCCACCAAGCGGGACTGACCAGAGGCGTAAATGGACACTTTGCGACTCCTAGTCCTCACTCATCCCGAGGGAAGAAAAGAATAATGAGTAGCCCACTCCTGGAGGAAAAGGTTTCCTTTAAGAGGCTGTGGATGTGCTTTGGTCTACCCTCCCAAGGGTAAGAGTGCCCCCACCTCAAGGTGGGGAAAGGGACTTCATAAGGACTACTTGGATGGGCCTGGTGTCTGATTCAGCCCCGAGAAATACTAAAACCACAAACTCTTCCCCTCTGCTGGTGGAGAGGAAACACAGCACCTTATTGGCCTGGGTCTCAGGGATTTGTTAGTATAAAAAAACAAGGCCTGAGTGTCTCCTATTGGCCACATCTAGGCCAAATGCAAGAAGGAGCCAGCAAGAGGACCCACTTATGTCACTGTCAATGAAGACCTCAGGAAAATAACTTGGAAATGCCTAAGGGCTGAGGCAGGAGCTGTAAGTGGCTAGTTAGAACCAAGATGCATTCACACACATCAAGGGGGAATTGGGTAGGGAATCACTCATCAAGGTATATGCTGATGTCACACTGACACAGTGTGGAAGGTCTTGGAAGGTCTTTTTATGATTACAAAAAGGCATGAGATTTTTTTCCTGGATTTCATTCAAGACTTTTTTCCTGGATCCATCTAGTCCTACAGAGTAGGTATAAATGGGTGTTCGTGGGAAGGAAGAGCATTGTTTTCTGACTACATCCCACAGTGTATGTTAGTTCAATGTGCTGATTATAATTGTTATTATTATTCTATTCTAACTACCTTCTTCAATAGACTTTGAGCAACAGGAGGGCAGAAACCCCATTTTGTTCACCTGTATATCCATAGCACCAGCACAGTGCCTGATATACCATGAATATGTAACAAATGAATGTTCAGTGAACGCACCTGTCAACATCCCACAGGAACTAGGGGCCAAGTATGATTCCAAGTGGAAGCAGCACTCATTCAAAGTGGACAACCAGATCTGCTCTCTCTCAGGGGAAACTTTTGCCAAACACAGGCCATCTCTAATTCCCTTTTAAATTGTAGTCAGTGTTTTCACCCTGGATTTCATCCAGAATTGTATAATTATGCCTTATAACGTATGGCACACAAAGCTCCCTGAGAAGGTGGCTCCATCAAAATTTATAAGGCAGAGTTTGCATCTCTGATTTTAAATGGGCTTAACCGCTCGAATTAGAGTAGGTTTTCTATTCCTGGGAGAGAGGAGAGTGTTCAGGAATTCCAAGAACAATCAGGGCAGCAGTGCCCTCCAGCCACCGTCATATTCAATCTCGGCTCAGCTGGAACCAAAGGTGGGGCCCCCATGTTTGTGAGCTTCTGAAAGAGGAAAGCGAACATGTCAGCTGATCACAGCAGACTTTTTATTTTCTTATAGGAAAAGGAGAAGAGGGCAACATGAAAGATTAAGAGCCAAATATAGAGAAACGATAAGGTGCCTCTTGAACACAGGAATAAAGCCACCTTCTCAGAGGGGACTGGATGAAGTCAGACAGGATGGATAGCAGCAGCCCCACCCAAGCCAGAATCCAGCTACAGGGGCTCTGGAAATACTCAAAAGAAATCAGAGAGACAGGGAGGTTTCTCGGGCCTCAGATGCACCTAAAGAAAGCAGAAATCTAGGCAACTGCCGAAAACAGGATGATGCTTAAGTAGACAGCTTCTGTGCATCTAGAAAGGAGCGTCCAAGTGATAAGCTGTGAAGGTTTAGCTAGGCCTGGCCAGGGCAGAGAGACACTGCCTAGCAGATGAGAGAGGTGTGTGCTCTCTCCTGGTCCAGGGAGATTCGCATCCCTTCCAATGACCTTCTAATGCTTTATCAAAAGCATCCATTCTATGCTCACCAAATAGCCTTCTGATTACCAATGTAGCTTCATGGATTTGGGGAAGAGTTTCAAATAATCTGCAAATTGGTAGGTATATTATCTGCAAGTGAATAACCTTGGATTTTGGTTTATACATCTGATGTTAGAACAGCTTTTCTCTAAGAATAACTCTAGGCTTTTGCAAATCTACCAAACTGTGGTGATCCATTGAGGTCCATCCTTAGTGGATGGGTAGTGAGTAACAGGTCTCTCTGAATTCATAAACAAGAGACCAAATTCCTCGGTCTCTTGTTTATAAATCATTTAGAAATACTAATATACAGCATTAACCACAGACACACACCCCTCACAGAGAACTCCTACTCATCCTTCATGGCCCAAGGCCCATTTTAGTTGGGCCTTGGAGGATGAGTAGGAGTTCTCTGTGAGGGGGGTGTGTGTGTGTGTGTGTGTGTGTGTGTGTGTGTGTGTGTGGTTAATGCCATATATTAGTATTTAAAATACTAATACTTAAAATGTTACACCTCTGAGAATTTTTTCTGCTTAGCCAGTACTATGCAGGAGGGCAGGGTGAATGAAGGAGACCATAGAATAATTGATCGAATTTTAAAGAACCACTTTTTACAAACTTTTTTTAACTAAAAAAACCCTTGATCAACAAAAAGCTGATATGGAAGCCAGTCGGTAAGACATACAAAGAGAAACTTCTCTGGCTGAAAAAAGGACAGGAAGCCAAGAACCTGCTCCCTGGGCTTCCCCAGTTCCCCTCATCACACTGAAGCTTCTCATCCTACAGTTTGAAAACCCCTTATGTAGTCTAACTCTCATCTTACAAATAAGGAAACTGATCTGAAATGTCAGAAAAAAACAGTTAATGCAATCATTTCATGTGGTTCTTCCAAAGCACAGATAATAAATAACATGACATTTGTGCTTGCCTTTCCCAGCCTTGATAGGCTTAAGTAATCGATCCTAGATGTGGCCTCAGACTCCTTCTCAACACAGTGTTCCAGTAAGCTGCTAACACTTGATTGAAGTTGACATGTAAGACAAACTTATTTACCATTCTTGTTCAAAAATTAATGTTTTTCCTGTCCTAAATGTTAACATATATTTTATATTTATCATATCATCAACCCAAGTAATTAACATTTAAAAGTATATAAAAGGCTTTAATGTTATACACAAGCCAACAGAAATCTTTTTTTCATCACCTCTCCATTTAGGTAATGGCCTTGAATTATACATTTTGGGAATTGACCTTCCAAATGTAGAGGTGTTAAGTAAATACTATCTAATTACATTTCCTTTACTAGATTAAAATATAAAAATAAGCATTTATTATTTTTATATTAAAATGTAAAAATAAAGGTTGGAGGAGTATCTTATTTTTAACTGACTCAAGTTTGAGTCAACTCTAAGAGAAAAAAAAATACGGCATTTTAAAATCCAATTCTAGCTTAGCTATTCTCCTTTTTTAATAAATATTCAGCTTTTCTTAAGATTTTTTTTTTTCTGGGGAAAGGAATGAATGTTTTCTGCCAATTAATTTAGCTGATTTATATATAGTGACTATGGACAATACCCCAGGTGAGCTTTAAGACATAGCATACAGAGAGAGAACCAATCTCTTTCTCTAGATTCCTGCCTAGGCTTTTAAAACAGGAATGTCTTTCCTTTGAAAGAACTTGGGAGAAAGTGATTGTCCTTTTTACTGTCCTTTTACCGGTCTGTGCGGTAGAGGCAGAGTCACAGTCTGCTTGGCAGTTTAGGAGGGAGCACTTCTGCCCACTTGGTAGAGTCTTCAGCAGTCTCTCTCCATCTCTCTCATTCCCTGGGGCCTGCTTGAACCTTAACTGTATATAGATTCTCCTCTTCAGGCAATGATGCTTAAGCAATACCTTAGCCTTCTGAAGCTGACTACATTAGAGAAGATAGGCCTTTCCTTTCTCTGGAATTAGGATTGAGTGCAGCCAGAGATCTTCCTTCTACCTGTCTCAATTTTTAGCAGCAAATTCATTTTGATTTTTCAGCATTAAATTATGAATCTTCAAAGGATTGATTTCTTTGGAGGTCTAGATGAATTTCTGATTAGCTTCTCCATATGTTGATGTATATCATGGTAAAGAAGGGGAGAATTTTCAAATCCTCGGGTTAATTAACTCTGAAGTCAGAATATCCATCCTACTGCCATTGTTTCAGGGCTAACCCTATGAACTTATGAAACGCTCTTTTCCAAAACTCTGCCTGTCAAATACTTTGACTTTGGGCCCTTATACATAAATTTTTTTCAAGATCTTGGAAATCTTTACAGAAATGTTTTCACTTCTATTTTATGACATTGATTATAAGTGTAAAAAAATTATTTGTGTAGTAGCACAAATTCAGGTAGTACTAAATGGCCCAAAATGAAAAATAAATCTTCTTTCTCTCTCTGCAACTAAGAGTCCCACTACTCAGAAGTAACCACACATAAATGCTTCCTTTTTGTAGCTCTTACTGACTTACTCCATGATATTAAAATGTTTGCATACTTTATTTCTCTAATTTCATAACCTGAAGCATTAGATACTAACTGCATACTTTGAGAAATGAGGAATTCAATTCATTTACACCACCTCTCATACTCTTTTATATTCTGCCAGCCACTTTTTTAAAATTCTGTAAGTTACATTCACATGTCTAAATTATGAATTTTTAGTCCTGAAACCATTGACTTTACACAATGTTTTGACCCATTAACTTTAGACAATATGTTAGGATGAGGATATTAGTGCCCCTACATTTGCCTTAATATCTCTTCATAGCCTTCTAGCTCCTGCCTCCCATCTGCCCCTCATTCCAACATGTCATTAACTTTATATGCTCAATGTCAAGGTTTATAACATTTATATTAACGTTAAAACCATACTAAGGCTTCATGCCTTGCTTATAAGGTGATTCTAAACTGAAAGTCAATAGCCAGCATTAACAACACATGATTATGTATATACTATTCACTGCAGGCCATGAAGTATATAATTGGACCAGCAGAGAAAACACTGTAATACTAAATCACTAAACCTGTTCTGCTCAAAGGAGAAAGTAATTATCAAAACCTTGGAGGAGCACAAATAGAGCAGCAGCATATTTTAAATATATATACATAATAATTAAACCATATATTTTCATTGTATTACTAAGATTACTCAGTGTCTTCATCTCTCTGTTGGTTGAAGGATATCATTTTCTTCTTGGACATATTTTCCAGGGGACTTTCTACTCCATGTTTCATTGTGGACTAACTTATTTCCATACCTACTGCATTTTTTTCATCCTGGGATTTCTTTTTATTGTATTCCTGGGTTGTGTCCACTTTTTCTTACATCCACGTCTGCGATTTTCTTGGATTTCTTCATTAAATGTTTGATGTTAAGATAATTATAGATTTATATGCAGTTATAAGAAATAATACAGAGAGATCCCAGGTACCCTGTACCAAGTTTAAGCCAATGGTAACATATCACAAAACTAGAATGCAATATCAAAACCAGCATATTGACATTAACACAGTTAAGGTTCACCACATTTTCCATTATCACAAAGATCCTTCCTGTTGTCCTTTTATGGCCACACTCTTCTCTCCCACCTTAACCTGTGGCAGCTAGTAAGCTGTTCTCCATTTCCGTAATTTGGTCATTTTAAGTATGTTATACAAATGAAGTCATACAGTATGTAACCTTTTGGAATTTGATTTTTCTACAGTCAGCATACTTTTCTAAGTATATATCCATAGTTTGATCATTTTTGTTGTTGAATAGTGTTTCATGGCATATATATATCAGTCTTGTGTCATTATTTATAACATTAGCTGTAGGTTTTGTGTAGATGGTCTTTATCAGATTAAGTTCCCTTCTATTTAAGTTTTCTGAGAGTTTTTTTTTTTTTTTTTTTTTTTTGAGAGGGAGTCAAGCTATGTTGCCAGGCTGGAGTGCAGTGGCACAACCAGCTCACTGCAACCTCCAACT
This sequence comes from Cheracebus regulus, assembly GCA_963574635.1. Taxonomy (NCBI): domain Eukaryota; kingdom Metazoa; phylum Chordata; class Mammalia; order Primates; family Pitheciidae; genus Cheracebus; species Cheracebus regulus. The sequence continues at coordinate 39,618 of CAUYQU010016804.1, read as the reverse complement.
CCTGGGTTCAAGTGATTCTCCTGCCTCAGCCTCCCAGGTAGCTGGGATTACAGGTGCACACCACCATATCCAGCTAATTTGGGGATTTTTAGTAGAGATGGGGTTTCACCATGTTGGCCAGGATGTCTCGATTTCCTGACCTCGTGATCTGCCTGCCTTAGCCTCCTAAAGTGCTTGGATTACACGTGTAAGCCACCATGCCCAGCCTTTTCTGAAAGTTTTATCATGAAGATGTGTTGAATTTTATCAAGTACTTTTTCTGGATCAATTGATATGATCGTGATTTTTTTCTTCATTAGCTTGCTAATAACGATTGATGATGTTGATTGACTTTTAAATATTGAGTCATCCTTGCATCCCTGGAATATATCCTATGTGGTCATTTTTATATGTGTTGCTGAATTTATTAGCTAATAATTTGTTAAGAATTTATGCATATATGTTTACTACAAATATTGGTCTTCAATTTTCTTTTTTTGTATTGTTTTTGTCTGATTTTAGCAACATTGAAAAATAACTTCATAAAATAAATTGAGAAGTGTGAACTCTTCTTGTATTTCCTGGAAGAGATTGTGTAGTAGTGATGCTAATTCTTCCTTATGTGAATATCACTATGTTTATTCTATTTGAATTTGCTAAGCTGTTATGAAGCTGTAGATTTATGCCTTCTGCCAAATTTGAAAAATTTTCAACTATATTTCTTTGAATACTTTTTCAGCCCTGCCCTGCTCCCTTTTTTCTCCTTTTAGATATCCAATGACACAAAAATTAGATCCTTTGTTAGAGTCTTACAGGTCCCTAAAGTTTTCTTTATTTTTAGTCTATTTTCTCTGTTTTTCAGACAAGGTCATTTCTATCATCCTATCTTAACAATAGAAATAACCCACTTTATAAAGGAGGTAGAGATATTTTCATTCGCTTTTTCCTGTCCCTTCTATTCTGTTACTGAGTCTGCCCACTGAACTTTTTATTTTGCTTATTATATATTTTACTTCTAAAATATCCATTTGACTCTTCTTTAGATGTTCTGTTTCTTTGGTGAGACTTTTTATCTTTTCATTTGCTTTAAGCATGTTTGCTGATGCTCACTGAAGCACTTTTATAGTGGCCCCTTTCAAATCTTAGGTAAGTCCAATATCTGTGTCATTTTGTTGGCATCTACTGATAGTCTTTTTTCATTCAGTTTGAGAATGTCTTGGTTCTTGGTATAGATGTTTTTCACTTAAAACCTGGATATTTTGGTTAAAGTACTGTAAGACTCTGGTTCTTACTTAAATATTCCATTTTAGTTGGCTTCTTCCACCATCACTCTGGCATGGGACTGGAGAGCACCAAATTTTATTACTGCCAAATTTCCTACATGGCCTCCTGTGACACCCGAGAAAGGGTATTCCTCATTATTGCTGGGCTGAGGGGGAACTCCATCTCCCCACTAGGTTTCCAGGGGTATTGTCCTGTTCAGGAAGAACAGAAGTGCCTTATTGCTGTTCACCACATGGCTTCCTTAACATGTGGGTAGTGTGGGGGGAACAAATGGAGTCTCACTACCATAGAATGGTGGTGAAAGTTCTGCTCCCTACTTGTTCTTCTCTGACACCATCCTGGTGGAGTATTGGGTTACCTCATTACAGCTCAACAAAGATGAAAATATAACCACCCCCCCCTCCACCCCCTGCCCCCTGTGAGGCTCTTTGCTGGCATGGGTGGAGGTGGGGCCTCAGTGTTTATTCCTGTGGTGTTTGGCTCAGGTAGAGCAGTTATTGTCTAAAAATTTCCCATCACATGTGGTTGCCTTTCCAGTCCTTTGACTAGACAGGGCAGGCGTTGATCAGGGCCTATTTTGTCTGTTCTGTATATGTTACTGGGTTGCCAGCTTCTTCACTTCCAAGTAAAAAAAAATTCTTGAGATCCTTAGCTGGTCTACTTTTCTCCAGCTTCTAGAATCTTCTTAAGTTTGTTTGATATATAATGTCCAAGGTTTTTTGTTGTACTTAGTGGAGGAAATAGGAAAACGCATGTCACTCCATCTTCTGAGAAATGAAAGTGTGAAATTCTTTTTTAATTTTTCTGGAGTATATATATTATTTTCAGACAGTAACTCTTGGAGGTAAAATATCTGAGTTGTTCCATGTCCAAGAAAAGGTTTCTACTTTGCCCTCACTAGATACATGGTTTGTCATGAGAATAAAAAGACTTTGAGGTAGAATGACCTCTAGTTTCAGCTTTAACATGTAAAGAACTTGGAAATTGTCACTCCCATCTTTACAATACGAAAAGGCTGAAAAAACTGAAATCAATGACTTGTCTTGGACCCACCAGAGAACTGAGATCTCAGGGCAAATTATCACCTTGAAACCTGGAGAGATGAATAAATCCAAGTCCCAGCAGTGATCTGTTTGCTTGGAAGACAAGCCACTGGAGTTATAAACAGGTAGGAACACTTAAATGGTAATTTTGACATGTTGTTCAATGCTGAATGTACTAGCAGGAGAATGAGAGCCTCCTAAGGGCCATGTTCCTAAGTTTTACATCCTGGAGTTCGACCAGTTTTCATGGTAAAACACCAAGAAAGATCCTCTGGTTATTCTGGCGGGGAGAAGAGAAAAGGAACCATTGTCAGCTTTCTTCATAACAAAGGCCAGAGGATTTTACCAGAGCGTTATTCCACTTGGAGGAAGGGCATTTTTTCCCACTCCAGTCCCCTCTATTTTATCTCACTAAATCAGGGAGGTTAGAAAAACTAAGAAACACCTGTGAAGGTCACAGCCCTGAGACACAGTTCTAGTAAAAGAAAGAGATTTAATCCTAAGATTACAGAATGCTTCCCCTCCCTACATTTTGCCAGCAGACCAAAAGGGTTTCTGTACAAAGAATGGATTACAGCTGAAAGAGCAGCAAGATGCAGACTCCTCCTGAGGAGTACCTAGGTAAGCCCAAAGCCAGCAGAGGAGACAAAACAGGTCACTAAAGGCATTCGAAGTCTGGCACCTGCAGCTATAGCAAACATTAAACACAATCCAACTCATTGCCAAATTAGCATAAAATTTCCCACGAAAGGCCTACGTACCTTATTTCCTATATTCAACATGTGGAGCTTTCAACAAAAACTTACAAGTCCAAAAGGCAAGAGGAAACACAGTTTGAAGAGACAAAGCAAACATCAGAACCAGACTCAGACATGACATGGGTGTTGCAATTATCAAACACGTATTTTTAAATCACTGCAATTAATATATTAAGAGATCTAATGGGAAAAAATAGACAACTTGCAAGAAGAAATGAGTAATGTAAGCAAAGAGATAGAAATGGTAAGGAAGAATTTTTTAAATACTAGAAATCAAAACATCTGCTAGAGCTACCATGATAAATTATCAAAAATTTTGTGGCATTAAAGAACAGAATTTATTCTTTCACAATCCAGAGGCCAGAAGTCTGAAATCAAGTTCTTTTCATGTTTTTGTTTCTCTAGAGGTTCTGAGAATCTCTTTCTTACCTACCTCCATCTGGTAGTTGCCAATAGCCCTTAGCTTTAGATGTGTCTCTCCAGTTTTTACCTCCATCTTCATATGGTGGTCTCCTCTGTGTCTCTCTGTTATTTTCTCTTCTTCTTCTAAAAGTACAAATCACTGCATTTATCTCAAGATTTAATTACAACTGCAAAGACATCTGCCACAGTTGTTCCTGGTTATCCACAGGGAATTGGTGCCAGGACTCCCATGGATACTAAAATCCATAGATGCTCAAGTCTCTTCTACAAAATGTCACAATATTTGTATATAACCGTGTATATCCTCCAGTATATTTTAAATTATCTCTAGATTATTTATGATACCTAATACAATGCCTACACGTCACTTCATTCATATGGATTCAATGTAGTACTCAGTGTGTAGAAAATTCAAGTTTTGTTTTCAGGAGCTTTGTGAAATTGTTTTATTTCAAATATTTTTGATCCACAGTTGGTTGAATCCACCAGCGCAGAAACCATAAATATGGAGGAGCAACTGTAATTCCAAACACGCACTGGGGAGTTAAAACTTGGACATATATTATTGGAGGAACACTGTTTAACTCACTACGCATCATAACATAACTGGATAATATCCTTTACTTACTTATCAGTAGACTGTACACAGTAAAGAAAAGAACCAGTAAGCCTAATAAAAGGTCAATAGAAAGTTCCCAAATTAAAATGCAGAGAGAAAAAAAGAAGAAAGAACAGAACATCCAAGAATTGTAGGACATTTTCAAAAAGTATAATATATATGTAACTTGAATAGCAGAAGAAGAGAAAAAAATGAGCAGACAATATGTTTGAAGAAACAATTGCTGGTCACTTTCTAAAATTAATAACAGATATCAAATCATATTTCTGGGAAACTCAGAAGACATTAATCAAGATAAATACCCCAAAAAAGTACAAATAGACATATCATATTCAAACTGCAGAAAAGACAAAGGGAAAATCTTGAAAGAAACCAAATACAAAAACATGGTAACCATACAAGGACAAAACTAATAGCAGGCTTCTCATAAGAAACCATGCAAGCAAGAAGAAAATGGAATGAAGTGTTTAGTGTTGTAAGAATTCTAGATTCAAAATAATTTTCCCATTGAATTTTAAAGGTGTTGTTCTATTTTATTCTAGCCACAGATGGTCCAGGTAGATAGTCTTATGTCAGTCAAAACTGTGTTCCTTTATAGGGAATGTGTTAAATCTTTATAGATGATTTCACATTTTTCTCATTATTCTTGAAGCTTTAAAATTTTAATAGTATGTATGTATTAATGGACATTTTTTCATGTACCCTGTTCAATGCTGAGAACATTGAATCTGAAAACATATATTCTTCTTCAATTCAGGAAAATATTATTGATTCATTATTATTGCTACTACTGAAATTACTATTACTACTAGTGCTATTATTATTAACATCATCTTTTGCTGTTACTACTGCTCCCGTTATTAACATCATTTTCATCACTATTGTCATCACCATCATCTCTTCCTCTTTGTTTTCTCCATTTGCCCCTTCTATAAGTCCTTTCTATTCCCTGAGTAGTGGAATTCCAGGCTGATCTTCTATATTTTACACTGACAATTTTAAGTTTCAACAAATCATTTTATTTTCTGATTGTTCCTCTTTTAGACAGCTTGTTCACGTTTTATGGATCTGACATCTTAAGAGTATTTTAAAAGTTCGTTTCTGTTTCCTAAATTACTTTGCTTCTTCTGAGTCAGCTATTTTGTTTGTTCATTTCTATCTTCTTTTTGGGGGATCTTTTTTTTTTCTTAAATCTTAGGTTGTCCTTATTTATTGACTTTTACATTGATAAATGAAAAAGTAAGTTGTTGAAATAGGTGGCTCACAAAATATTCCTCTGTCTTATGCAAATCTATTTGTGCAAACAGTCTCTTAACTTTCTTACATCCTTGTGTCAACTTTTTGTTGGGAAATGACATGGTAAGACCATGCTTTGGTCCAGGTCAAAAGGAGAGTGTGGTGTTTCTTACATTGTCCCTTTCTCCAAGACCAGTGTGGTTATAAAGGCACAGATGGTCTTAAAGTCCTGGGAGGTGAATGGCAGCAGAGTGAGCAGAATCAAAGTCAGAGAAAAATGAGCCAGTTAAGAATTAAGAGGAGCAGAGGAACAAGCCATGTGGTAGACCTATAAGAGATCAATATACAGCAGCCCTCTTTTTGCCAACTAGATTACCAAGGAAGTCTTTGGACAAAAAGGGAAACTAGAACCTTCTGATACATGAGTAAACACTACAGGAGTAGCTATTCACTTCCCTCATATGTTGTTACTGTTGAACTTCAACTTGTTTTGTTGTGTCTTTTAGTGTAAGAGACCCAAATTGTTGGTAACAGGAGACATCATAGAAAATGACATTTCAAATTTTATATCACAAAAAAATGATGATCTATAAGTAGTAAATTTTTACTCAGGAAAATATAAAGTAAAAGTCATGGAACAATAGAGTATAATGAGTGAGCCATGTAGATCAGCCTAATGGCTCCAATTTCCAATTTAACTTAATTTCTTAGATGCTAAGGAAAATAAGAGAACAGGCCACTTACATCATTCTGAGGACCAGGTCTAAAGGGGGGTGGGATAAAGCATTTTGTAAAACTGAGTTTTAAAGGAAATTTCTGGTATGGTGTCTCACACCTATAATCTCAGCACTTTAGGAGGACGAGGTGGGTGGGTCACTTGAGGTCAGGAGTTTGAGACCAGCCTTGCCAACATGGTGAAACCCCATCTCTACTAAAAAATACAAAAATTAGCCAGGCGTGGTGTTAGGCCCTTGTAATCCCAGCTACTTGGGAGGCTGAGGCAGGAGAATCTCTTGAACCTGGGAGGCGGAGGTTGCAGTGAGCCAAGATCACACCACAGCACTCCTGGCTGGGTGACAGAGTGGTGGCTGTCTCAAAAATTAAAAAAAAATTTAAATTAAAAATAATAAAAGCAATTTCTCATATCAAACTTAAGGTAGAAGGAAGTAAGCAATAGGAAAGATAACAATGGCAACAATGGTAGTGATGATTACCATTTTTTGAGCACTTACTATGTGCCAGGCATCATGCCATGCACCCTACATGGGTAAAAATCACGTATCTCCTTTATGTAGCTGAGGAAAGAGACAGCCAGAAACTCTTAGGTTGCCAAGACCACAGGTCAAGTATATTGCTAAAGTAAGATTTGAAACTGCATCTGTCAATCTTCAAAGACTGTGCTCTGAGTTTCTAGATCCAACTGCCTCTTCAAAAGGCCTGGGGCCATGACACTGACATACCTCAGCAAAGGGGCTTCTGAGATTGACTGACATCACTCACATCATATAATGCAGACAGAGGGGTTTCATAGGACACACCAACCCTTTACACACAGGTTCCCACTTAATTTGAACAGGTAGCACTTTTATATAAACTGCATCTCCCACTTATGTCAGCAATAGTTTACAAAGCAGTAGCTTACAAAGCAATAGTTTACAAAGTGAGCACCAAGAAAATAATCACATGATCTGGACACTCACACACAGCAGAAAGTGGAGAACTCCTTAGTCTTTTTTCACTTTTGCCTGATATATGATGTAAGATGCAACTCCTCATCGTCCATCAACATGTGTTCACATCAATGCTGGGTACCACGTGATGGAGTTAGATGACCATGATGCCTTTATACACAGCCAACCCTATGCCCAACTCCCTCCCTATTAAGGACATTGACTTTCGGCCCTATTGTGTCCCCTTAATTCTTCTACCAAGCCTAGACTTGACGTTTTTAAAGGGTGCATGATTCCACAAGTCTATCATTATTTCTTTATGGCTTATCCAATGTAATTTCAATACTGTTTAAGGTATTTTGAAGTGTTAATGAGTAGAGAATGTTTGGATAGTGGAATCCAATCTAGATAATTAGTATTCTTATGGAAATATTTTTTTCTTTCAACTTTTTACATTAAAAAATGCACCCCGCCCCCACGTGTATGTAGATTCCCGTATGTCAGTTCCAGGTAGTGTCTTATCCAGCTGGCTCTCCTGGAAGACAGTTCACCAAAAGCAGTGAGGGGCGGGGGAACAATGTAGTATGAACCTGATGAGGTCAATCCAATGGAGGGATCAAGAACAGAACAGAAGAGCTGCAGGTACTTCAATGACAGTGATACAAAACCAAGGCCAGACTGGATGACAGTCATAGTCTTTTACTCTTTGGCATTCAGGACTAATACAAGTCCTTATGATTCTGCATTGGTTATCTATTAAATAGTATAACAGACTACTTCTCTGTGGCCTTTTTTTCCCATTCATCATCTTTCCCAAGACGTAAAACACATAATTTTGTATTTGTCTGATTTGATGTTGGACATGGGAAAGTCAAAAGTTATCTCATGATAGCAAATATAGCCTGTACATGTCAGTATTTATGGGTAGAACACAAGTTGATTAGGGCTCATAGAAAGATGATACAATGGGACTTACAAGGCCAAATTTGGAAGAAGGAGGTCATTCCTCCATCACTTCTGGCCAGTGTCAAGTTTATCAAGAACCATAAGCTATTAGAGTGATTGGGGAACAAGGGACTAAACTTGGCAAAGTGCTATGAAAGGGATTGGGAGCCTTCTTCTATATATTTGCCCTGTAATCAAGCCTAGAGACATCTACTTGCTTCTATGATATGGCAAGCAACAATAAAATATCCTGTGATTCTCCAAATGAGACTGATGTGTTTTCTCCAAGTTATGCCAGGCCTCCTAGCTGCCTTCGATATCCAAACTGGGGTCTTCATACTGGGATAACCCCTAAAGTCCTCTTGCAGAATCGTTCCTCACTGAAAGCTGAACGAAATGGGACTGTTTGAGCAAAAACTTTCTCTTGGCCCTGTGAATGTCTTGAAATGCAGAGTGACTATACATGGACAATTGAGCTCCATAAAAAATTGTTAATAATGTTCCCTTTCACTTCCAAACCTATCCTGGATTGGGTAATAAAATATATGTTTACCCTACTGGTATGTCACCGTAACAGACATCAGATGTTTATTTCTGAAAACATTTCATGCAGTTTTGCTTTCCAAAAGCACATTGAATTATACTTATGATTCTGGACACTTAGAGAAGAAAGTAGAAAACCCCTCAGTCTTTTTTACTAAAAGGACCTTTGCCATCTATATGGTGTGAAGGGCAGCTCATTACCCATCTGCCTCTGTCCACGGCAATGCTGAGCACTAGGTGAGAAATTTACAAGCCCACGATACCTCTACTGCAGCTGATTTGGGTTCTTTTAGTTAGTTTGGTTTTTCTTAATGTGGAACTTTCCAGGTGTCTTGATTATCCATCAAAACCATTCCAGAACATTCCCTAGTTTGTGGAAATCAAATTGTTTATTGTTTGAACGCTTTATCCAAAAGTCTATCATCCCCAAATGAAGCTACATAGATAATCTAGTCAAATCTCTAGCCATAGATAATTTGGTCGTTTTTCTAAAAGACATAAAAACTGCTAACACAAGGTTTAGAGGACACCAATAGGCTTGTCTGCTGCTTCCCTCTTTTATAACAAACTTCTCCTCCTGACTCCCACTGTAAAAGCAGCCATTTTGTTAAATTAAGGCCTGTCCAATGGCCACAACTGATTGGTCTAGAAGTAGATACTCAACACAGCTTGGGCCAATCGGAGCAAACAAAAGTCCTGCCCAAAATATCGATTGAGTCTTAAAGAGAATCCTTGATTCTCTGGGTAACTGAAAGCTCTAAAGTATAAAGCTTTGGAATTGTTTGTGATTGGGTTCTGATCTAATGGAGAAAGACAGAGAGGGGAAGGAGAGAAAAGGAGAGGGAAACAGTAAAGAATGAAGCCAAAGGCAGCAAGAAGCAAGAACTGAAGATAGAGAGAAAGCCCTGGTGACCTTTGAATTCCTGCTGCTTGTCATTTCTGAGCCTAGCTGCCCCACTATCTTTCCTGTCACTTGACCATTCATATCTGCCACAAAATAACCAGATTCCTGCCAATAAATTCCCCCTTTGTCCTTAAGTAGAAAGATTTTGCTTTCTGTCACCTTTAATCAAGGAGTCCTATTACAAGAGGTTAATGTATGTGTCCCATTTAAGAAGAACCTTATGACAGGAAGTTCACAGAAAAACTACATACTTAAAAGCCTTTACAGTTGGGATGCCCTTGAGCAATCTGCTGCCATTTCCCCTCTTACAATTTAGGACTCTAAAGGCAGTCTTTTTATATCCCCTCCTCACATTCTACATATCCCTAGAGTCATTCAACAACCCTTATCCTTTCAATTGTTTCCATTAGGGGAAATAGCAGATACTTTTAAAGAAAAGGGTGTTTGGCCTCATATTCACCCTGATGTAGGCCATATCCAGCACTGACTTTTAAAGCATCAAGGCCTGACTTTGAAAGACTCCAGACTCCATGCAAAATGTCTTAGCTGTGGGCCAAATTGTGTCCCTACTCCCACCCCTAAATTTCTATGTTGAAGTCAACCCCTAGTACCTCAGAATGTGACTATATGTGGAGCTAGGATCTTTAAAGAGGTATAATTAAATTAAAATGAGGTCGCTGGGGTGGGCCCTAATCCAGTATGACTGGTATCCTTATACGAGGACATTGGGGCATAGACATGTGCAGAATTGAAGACGATGTGGGAATGCAGGGAGAAAGTGAGCATCTAGTACAGAATTGAAGATGATGTGGGAATGCAGGGAGAAAGTATCATCTACAAGCGAAGGAGAGAAGCCTGGAAGAACCAGCCCTGCCGACAGCTTGATCTTGAACTTCAGCCACCAGAATTGTGAAAACATAAGTTTCTGTCATTTAAGCTTTCTTCTAGCAGCCCTAGCAAACTAATGCCATCTGTATTAATCAGGGTTCTCCAGAAAGACTGAAATAATAGGATGAGCTGTAGTCAGCAAGTTTAAGACCCAGAGGAAGAGTCAGTGTTTCACATAGAGTCCAAAGGCAGAAACAAACCCCATGTCCCAGCTAAAAGACAGGCAAGAAGGGCTTCCTCTTACCTTTTGGATGCTATGCAGGCCTTCACCTGATCGAGTGAGGCCCACCCACATTAGGAAGGGTCATCTGTTTTTCCATATATTCAAATGCTGTCTCATCCAGACACACCTTCACAGACACACTGGAATAACATTTGATCAAATGTCTGGACACCCTGTGGCTCAGTCGAGTTTATGCATAAAATTGACCATCATACCATCTTAAAAATGAGAGCTATTAACCACTTAATTGCCCACATTGTTGAAACCAAGTCCCATTCAGGGTCTCAACATGCGTATTGGATGCAGCATAGGAAATAGTGTCACCCCTGATCCCAGACACATCCATGGATTATGCTAGCAAATTATACAAAGTTCCAAGTGCAACCATGCTGCCTGCCAGTAACTGTAAATTTCTGATTCTGACCCCATCAGGATGCATCAAAGGTACCCAACCTGGGGGTCAAACTCTCATGCAAGGGCAGTGGTTGGAGGCACTTGACTTTTTAAGTTCATGCTTCACTCTCTTTCCTCTAATATTGTACAATTTATGAGGAATGAAAGGAGATTCTGCATTAAAGTCATTGTTCAGCAACTGGATGTATGCCTCACTGTGGAAGAGGGCAATTCACGCAGCCGTTATCCATTCCACATGTCCCTGTGGTCTGTCAGCACGCTGTCAGCTCCGCTTATTCCACGTATTTTTGGCAGTCAGCTCCCTTCAGGGTTGGCATGTGTTATGGTAATGGATATACCAATTGCAGCCCATGGAACATGGCTGAGTGTTATATATGGGGCTTCATAAAGGACCCTTTGAGTGGGAACTTTGTGAATTATCAGAAAATAATTATACCCATGCTTTACAAGCTGAAAGTGTCTGAGACCTTGGCAAGATGGGAAAAGAGAAAACCAACATCCTCCCCTGTGCTCATTACCTTCTTCCCGTTAAATATTCTAGATGTCTTCCATCCCCACACATTAAACTACTTTCTTCATCCTCCAAGTACTTACACTTTGAAACTTCTTTACGAAATAGAAAAATAATCAATAGTTAGAGATGCCCATTTTGTTTTCAGATTCAACATAAGTGTATTCAACACTGGGTAAATGCAAGATTGTTAAAAATAATTGCCAGGTAAATATAGGCAGGGATCAAGGTATATGAAAAGAGAAAGGATGGTTGAACAGGCCATTAGCTCATCCAAAAGATCCTGAAAGAAACAAGATGGTTTGGTCAAAATTTTCCCTGGCCTTATGAAGGTCCTGATATGTAGACGGCATCTGCATACTGGGTTGTCTGGAGAGCCCTAGTTTGCTCGTGCACTCCCTTTGCAATTCTTAATAGAGCTGCATTTCACTCTCAAGGTGTCCTGATTTGGATAAAATATATGGTGGCCCTATGATTTGTCACCCTCTAATGGAACCTTTGTGGGCATTAGGCTCTGAAGCAAAACCATCCTAAGGGAATTGGGGGATCACTTTGGACTAGACCCCCTGGATGGCTATACTTTCCAGCTATTCATGGCCAGATTTATCTAAACAGTCTCAGTAAGGCAACAGCAAGAAATGTGTGGTGACTGCACTAAGTTTCTGACATGAAGAGAGCTATAGAGCCATGAAATGAACTGTTTCATGAAGCTTCACTTCTTCTGTCTTCCCAGTGTGAGGTCCCTCAGTGGGTACTGCCTTGACTTTTGCTGTCCTTTCTCTCTTTCTGAGAGCACTCCCTATTTATACAACCCCAGTCATGACTTTTGTGCAACTCTGTGTTACCACTCCTTAGCCACATTTCCAGTCTCCCTCCCTAGTTACAGCCCTGTAGCCATGTGTCCACAGGACTTTCCTTCTTGAATATCCCAACAGTACCTCGAGTTTCAACTTGCCTACAACTGAACTCACTCTCTCCCACAATACACTCCTCTCTGGCTTGCTATTTCTTTTTAACGTTTTTCTCATTTACCCTCCTTAAAGTTATCTATGATTTTTCCTCTTCTTTTACCTACAGTCCCCATCCGATCCCTTACAACTTTTCTTTAGTGAGGTCTCCCACACAGGTATCCTTCCTTTCTCTCTCTCCAAGGCTAGCACACTGGCTGTATTAGTCCGTTTTGCATTACTATAAAGGAGTACCTGCAGCTGGGTCATTCATAAAGAAAAGAGGTTTATTTGTCTCACAGTTCTACAGGCTGTGCAAGAAGCATGGCACCAGCATCTACTCGTGGCAAAGGCAAAATGGGAGCAGGCATGTCTCATGGGGTCAGAGGGAGCAAGAGAGAGAAGAGGAGGTGCCAGTCTGTTTATAATAATCATACCTCACAGTAACTAATAGAGTGAGAACTCACTCATTCGTGTGGGGATGGCACCAAGACATTCTTGAGTGATCCATCCCCATGACCCAAATACCTCCCACCAGATCCCACCTCCAACATGGGATCACATTTTAACATGAGATCTGGAGGGCACAAATACCCAAACTATATCACTGGCCTAGAGCTCCCTTTCCTCCACTGCCCCTGCCCTCTTCCCATTCCCAAGCGAACTTGTACAGAAGCATATCTTGACCATGACATCCACCTGCTCAAAAAGCTCAACCATGAATCCCATCTGTCCATGAAACAAAGTTCAGCATTCTTACTCAGGGAGCTGACAGCTATAACAATCTGGCCCAGCTCCTCTCTGTTTGGAATTCCTAGACTCTTGTCCTGAATACAGGAGTTCTATGATTTGTGTTAAGCAAGATGCAGCCTGCAAATCACTCTCACAGCCATGACCTCATTCACTCAACTAACAACCCTGAGAGGATAAGGGATTCAAGTAGAGTCTCAAGCCTAGGCCTCTCAAAGTTTATTGTTCTTCTCAGCATAGCCCCCATCAACAATGTTGGGGGAATAATAAGCTTTTCTTTTACAAGTTACTTAGCTTTAACTCTATATGATACTCTTTATTTACAAAGCATGACCTGAAAAGAAAAATAATTACTACTGCTTTCATGCCCCATTTTTCTCTTGGTGCTTCACCTTCAATTAATTTAGAAAATCTCACAATGGACTGCAGAAAGTTTATGTGCAAATAATTCATATTTTTAGGACAGTTTTAGATTTATAGAAAAATTAGAAAGATAATATGGAGTTTCCATATACACCACACCTAGTTTCCTCGATAATTAACATCTTATATGGTGCATTTGTTAAAATTAAGGGACGATATTGATAAACTATGACTAACTAAGGCCCATGCTTTATTTGGGTTTCCTTAGTTCTTATCTACTATGCTTTTTCTGTTCCAGGATCCCTTCTAGGATATCACACTGGACCGTGTATATCTTCTTAGCTTCCTCGGCGGTGACAACTTTTCAGACTCCCCTTGTTTTTTATGACCTTAGTGATTCTGCAGAGTCCTGGTCAGATATTTTGTAGAATCCCACTTAACTGGAATTTGTTTGATGTTTTCCTCATGGTTAGACTGGTGTTACAGCCTGCAAACCACTGAAGGAAGAGCACAAAAGTCAACTGCCATTTTTCTCACGTCATTGCTATTAGCATGACTTGTCACTGTTGATGTTGGCCTTGATCACCTGGCTGGGGTAATGTTTGTCAAGTTTCTCCACTGCAAAATCCCCTTTACCCTCATTTCCGTAATGTTCTTTTTAGATGGAAGTCACTGTGCATGGCCCACACTTAGGGAACGAGAAGCTCTATATTCTATCTACCTCCTTCAGGACAGAGAATCTACGTAAATAATTTGAACTATTCTCTATGGACAATTTATCTCTTCTTCCCCATTTATTTAACTATTCAATCATTTATTTATGTCAGTATGGGCCCACAAATATTTATTTTAAGCTTTGCATTATGATCCAGTAGTCCTTTAGTTGTTTTTTGTTCATATTGTTCCAGCTTTGGCCACTGGGAGTTCTTTCAGTTGGCTGTGTCCCTTTGACACATTCTCATCATAATGGTGTGGGCTTTTTCTTTTGCTTTGCTTTTTAGTCGTTCCCTTGCTTTCTAACACTACAAGGTGACCCATGTCATTCTCTGTATCTCCTCTCCAGTCCTAGAATAAGCCATTTATCCAAAGAGCCCTGGTTCTTTTCACCAGGGCTAGAAACCAAGATTTAGGCACTAGGTATGCTCCAAATAAATTCAGATTTATCTAAATCCAACTAAATTTTAAGGAGTGTTTGAATATAAGCTAACTTCTTACACATAAGTGGTAATAAACAGGTCAGCTTATTTCCCATCTTATTTACAGACATGGGTCATTTGGGGCCTTTTTATAAGAATACTTTAATCCTAGCTTCTACTGATTGGATAACCTTAGTGAGGTAAATAAAATTAAAATGGTCATAATAATGATAATGGTTATAGCTATAAGAAAGACATTAAGTACTATATACACATTATCTTGTTGTATCCTAATAGCTTCTCAGAGTCATTATTATTATCCCATTTTATAGATTATGAAAGTGATGTCTGCCTTGATTGTCATACTGAGAACTAAATGAGAAAACACTTGTAAACCCCCTAGCACAGAGCATGGAGAGGGAGCCCAATAAATCATTATTTTCTCACTCCCTTGCCTCTAAAAAAAATAAAATAGGCAAACTTCAGCAACACATTAGTGGTAAACATTCAGCTCATGATCTGTGAGATGAAAAATATAGGGGTTATATTAGCTCATTTGTTTTCTTTGTTGCTATATAAATGTGATCTGATTCACAAGAGCCAAAAATCAACCTGCTTCATGAAAGATCTCAAACAAAATAAACAGATATTTATCTTGAGAATCAAGTCTGTTTGCTGAGCTGTCCTTCACATGACTCAAATTCTCAGACTTCAGCAAAACTCAAATGACCCTTAAATGTCGTTTGGAAAATATTCCTTAACTTTTATTTTAAGTTCAGGTGAAGATGTGAGGTTTGTTACATAAGTAAATTGTGTCTCTTAGGGTTTTGGTATCAGATTATTTCACCGCCCAGGTAGCAAGCACAGTATCTGATGGGTAGTTTGCCTGTCCTCACCCTCCTCCCTCCCTCTCCCCTCAGGTAGGTCGTGGTAACTGTTGTTCCCTTCTTAGTGTCTATATGTACTTTTTGGCGATATCTGAATAATCTAAAGCACCTTTCCAAAACTGTGATGTTTGGATTAAGAGGGAGGAAACATTAAATCCACAAAACCTCCTAAGCTTTTAAAGCTATTGAAATGACACAAAGTTATCAAAACACCTATAGAATACGCAGGAAAATTCTGGATACTTTGCTTCTCCAGGGGAGTAGAACTATTCTAAATCTTGGGCAAAGAGGTTGAACCTCATGCAAACTTGCAAGCTTTCTTGCACAGATTTAGACAGACTGTTCTGAAAAATAAAAGGTTTGTTTTTCATTCTCCATTGTTTCTTCCAAGAATTCCTTCCTCCTCTTAGTATTTTGGGAAGATGAAAATTGAGAGTTGAAGGAAAAACAAAGGACACGAGTCTTATAAGCAGCAAAGACAGCATCAGAATTTAAATCTACTCGGAGAACACTTTCTAGCCTCTCTACTGCCTTCACTCCAGCTAGACGCTTTTGTCATTGCAGACCAAATTCCAAACCTTTGCTAGTAACATTCTTCCACTTGAAGATCCTTTGACTTCCTTTCTACCACTCTGGATCATCCAATTACAACTGGATGTAATTCCCATATACCCTAAAAGTCACCCCCATGTGCAATCTACTCTTGTGTTCAGAACTCCCCACATTTTACACTTTGAACCAATCTGCAGTACTGCCCATTACAGCACAGGTGTGCCCAGTCTCCACAGTTGAATCACAAGCTTTCTCAGGCTTGTTGCTTTCATTCTCTCACCTACTAAGCCTAGCCTAGATAGTCTTAATAAATATTTCTGAGTTCTTTTCATTGATTGATTATGCCTAGGGGCAGCTATAGCCTTGGTCTTTGGAGAGAAAGATCAGAACAAGGCTGCTTCCTGCCCTAACCCTAGGCTGGCAGGGGGTTCAGAAGGCACCTGTCCTCAGCAAAGGTATTCTCCAGGTCAGCATTTTGGGAGCTCCAGAGTTCTGAGACTATTCCTTTGATCAGATTCCTTTGCAAGGGGATAATGGAGCTTCAAATATATTTTTTTTAGACAAAAGAGCATAAAAAGCGAATTTAAAAGCAAATGGGCCAAGGTTTTTCCCTAGGAAGTCTTTCAATTTCACACATAGCAAATTCCTATGGTATAGACCTATTAGAAATGCTTTTTTTAGTCCCTTTATGCATATTTATTATGTTCCTCTATGGCTCTGTTATCGCTGAATTTGACACCAAGCCTCTAACGCCACATCTTCCTTCTTCCCAAACTATAAAAAGGGCCAAAATATTTTAATCATGAAGTCCTGTATAATTTAGAGATTATCTTCTGTCTGTGTGAGTTACAGCAATAATCAAAGGGAGGCCGGGGATTTGTAAAACCAAGGCCCTAATTTTCTGACAGGTGTTCTGCTTGGTATGGAATTAACCTCTTTTTACATCGTATACATCCATAAGAGCAAATCATTAAATATATCCTTGGTACACACAGACAACAAAGAGGCAGAACCCACTAGGTGGGAACTACCCTGCTTCAGTCTTGAGTCAAGCTCCAGCATTCATTAATAACAGAAAAATTAATGATGGGGGCATTTTATCAGTTGCACAGTCTGAATCTGATTGATCCATCAACCTGGTAGTCCTAGAAGGACCAGGAGTCTCGATCCAGCTATTAGTTACATTCCTCATTGTAGCCAAATGAGAGACTGGGAATGGCAACCAGGCCCTATATTACTTTTCAATGCCCAGCCATGTAGGTCAATGCAGTGACTAAATGCAGGGCAACTGGAGTCAGACAGAACTGGATTTAAATCCTTGAGCAGCTACCTGCTAGCTGTATGTCTTCTAGAAAGCTATTTAAGCTCTGAAAGTTTCAGTCTCCTCAAAGTCTGTTTATATCACAGAGACATTAATTACATCTACCTATAGGGTATTATAAATGAAGTAATGCATGGACATAGTACCTGAAAAATAGCAATTGCTCAACTAAAGATGTTTCTTCTCTGGGAACCTGATTGGTATCTTGTTATCCATTCATTTGTTTTTATGTTCATATAACAAATATTGTTTGAGCCACATGCAAGTGCCACGTGAAGAGCATATGGCAGTACAGGAAACAAGCCTTGTCCCTCTCTTCATGGAACTCACAATCACCAAGGTACATGTGCAGAAAATAAGCAAAAAAATCAAGTTTACAATTATGTAACTCTAAGTGCATGAAGAAAAAAATAAAGTGCAGTGAAGGAGAGTCATGAAGAGACATATTTAGATAGGGTGGTGTGTTAATTAGGTCCCTGGCAGGAAGAGATGGCAGACTCAAATGTTGTAACTTAGAGAAAGAATGTTCACTAAAAAGGTGTGTAGAGGTTCCCTGGGGCAGTGTAAGAGATAAGCTAGCAATTGCTGAGAGTCTTTTCCAACCTCAAAGGATGAGAGGAGGAAGCTGGGATGGCAGAGAGCACCCTCTTGATAGAAGCTTTCAGTAGAGGTACAGAGGCCACCAACATGACTCTTCAGAGAGGGAACCCAGGGGATAAACACCCTGACTTCAGCCTCTGACCTTCTGCCCTCAAGAAGAAGCTGGGGTCATGAAGACCTGTCAATGCCTCTCTGAACACAGGACAGGGTGAAAAGTGGATTTGAAGTGCATTTACAAAATATCCAACACAGGCAGTCAAGAAAGGCTCTTCTGAAAAGCAGACCTGTAAGTGAAGGACAAAAATTTGGGAAGGAACCAACCAAGAGAAGTCAGGGAAGGGCACTTGAGACAGTGGTGACTGCATGTGCAAAGGTCCTGAGAAAAGAAAAAGCTCTGTGTGGCAAGAGACAGAAAGGAGGTCAACGGGGCAGGACCAGTGGATGAGGCTGTGGAAGAGCAAAATGAGTTTGGAGATGTTCTCAGGGACCATTGATCTACCTAGATCCTAAATCAAACAGAAAGATTTTTCTTCCCACCAACGGTGCTGGCTCCTGTTTTTTGACTCTTCCCCTCAACTAGTAGAGGCTAAACAGATGTACTTAATGTAAGTTAAAACCTAGGAAACCTCCTGAAATTTCTGTGTGTTTCCATATACCATTCCATCTGTCAGAGATACCGATTCTTCTGCAGCCTACGCCGGGTGCTAATGCCAAGATAAAGCTTGACTATCACAGTTCCTTGAAATCACCATATTGGAGGAAAGGAGGGTTATCTTAAACATTGCCAGGTATCTTAAGCATTGCCAGGCATTGCCATATTGGAGAGAAGGAGGAGTATTTTAAGCACTGCCATGCTTGATATTTTCAAGATAAAGCTTGAAAATCACCTTTCCTTGAAGTCACCATATTGGAGAGAAGGAGGGTATCTTAAGCATTGCCATTTACACTATCTCCCAATAATTATAATGTAGGCAAACTCTACCTCCCTGCCTCTTTGTTGTTGAGCTTGGCCATGTGATTTGCTTTGGCCCAATGGACTATTAGCAGATGCGATACAAGCAGACGCTTTAAATGGGTTTGTGTGATTTGGCTTGATGGCCTATGGCCCTGTGATCCCCCATGAGGACAGCATGTCCCAAGGATCCACAAGTCAACCTGAAGCCAACTGGAGTCCAGCCTGGCCCCGCCATGTTCAGCCTAGATCAGCCAAACTGTGGCTGACCTGCTGGCCCATGTTTGTCACACAGCATCAGCTGACATGTGTTTCTCAACAAAAACTGACTAATACTAGGTTCCTGGCAAATGTATGGGAGTCAGAGGCTGGGGCTGGTGAACAAATGTAGGCAGGCTGGAGTGATTTCTAGCATATCAGGCAACACATACCATTGTCTCAGAAAACGACTGGCTGTAAGTAAGCTTCCTGGTGCTTCATTGCTCTGTTTTTAGCAAGTTTGTGCATGTGAGAACCCTACACTTCACCCAAAATGACTATTCCAAAGCCAAGGAGATTTTGCTGGCATCAGAAATACTGGATTCATGTTTTTCTTTTTCTTTGTCGTCCAAATTTTTAATTCCAAGTGTTATAAAGTGCCAAGATCCTGCTCCCTCCTCAGGGTCCCCATGTGTTGGATAACTGCAGGTATTTGTATACACGCCTTTATACCTTCAATGCTTCTCTTTATAAATCCTACTGGCTGGCCCTTTGAGCATTCTTCACATCGCTTTTGCCTGCCCTCTCTGTAGCTTCCAACCCATCTGGCTCCATCTGGCTCACACTTCACCATACTGCTTCAGACATGAGCTCACCAGAGTTCAAGAGAGATACCGGAAACCCTCCACTGGATGTTTGAAACAACACATAACTCAGGTGAAATGCCACATGCTTTCCCTCTGAAACACCTGTAAAAGAAATGGAAAATATATGTAAATTATCTAGCTCCTCCATGTTTCTACTGAGCAGAAAATCCCTACAGCCAAAGAAAAGGCTCTTATAGCTTCAGAAAAAACCCATGCCAATGTACTACCCACTGGCTCCCTAAAAAGCCTGCTATACATATCAGACACTGTGCCTGGCACTAGGAGGAATATTATTTAAAACCATCAAATTCCCTGACCTTGAAGAGTTCATGGATTTAAAAAAGCAAAAAGTCTTGAGCAAAGGCTACTACTGAGAACAATAATGGACAGTGAAAACTGGCTTGTCAACTGGTCAAGTTTTTTACAGTATGTCACCGAATCCCTGAAAGAGGACCCATATAGCTAGAACAACCGAGGCTTGGCAAGATCTAAAGACCTTCCCTAAGGTCATGCAACTCATAAGTGGTTGACGTGAGATTTATCCTGGTTCCTGACTCTGTTTGACCCTGAAGACCATGTACTGAGCCACTGCCCTTACTTCCTCTCCAGGGTCATAATGCAATTAAAGAGCCCAAATAAAAGCATGTACCAAGCAAGATAGCCTTACAGGGGAGAAAGTGGCTTTCTAGGGGAGGAGAGAACCATATAACAAATAAGATGAACAATGTGCAGGGTATTGGAGAATGCACTAGATTTTACAAATGTTAATAAAAGGAAAAGGACTGGTATTTGCAAAAGCATAGAATTGAGAAAGGGCATGGACCAGTAAAGGAGGTTACAGAAAAGGATGTGAGGTGGATGGCAACAAAGAGGAAAGGGTGATGGAAAAAAGGTGGAGAGCTCCATTGTACCAACTAAAAAGGACCCTCAAGCATCTTGCAAATTAAGTCAGTTGTTAGTGCTCTTATAGGAATCATTTTTTTTCTTTTATTTTGCCACCTGATCTCTCCTAGTTTGCATTTTTTGAAAATGAATCTCATTTTGCTGTTTATTACCCATATATTGAGCCTGTCTATATCTCTTGGAATAAATTCTATCCATCATTCTTATTGGATTTATTCCAGTACCACCCAGTTTGTATAATTTGCAAATTTCATTAACATTCTCTTTGCTTTTCTCCTGGAAACCATTAATAACATTGTTGCATATGATCAGGCTTAACACCAATCTCTTTGGCACCCCTACTAATCAAGTACCCCTCGCCGGATGTCACACTATTCATCACCATGCCTTGTTTACAGATCCCCTGAAAATTATCAATCCCTATGACAGTGTTCACATCCAAGCCAGTGTCAATTAATTTCATAAGTAAAATTCTGTGATGTGGTATCAGAGGCATTACCAAAATCAAGATGTATTGCAGGGACTTTGTGCCCCTCCACTATGAATGTTAAATAGCTTTCAGGTTGCTCCTGGATGATTTATCTGTGGCAACACCAAGTGGCTTATTCACTCATGATTCCATTACTTCTTAGATGTTCTGGGCTATTTTCCTCCATACACTTAAACTTACTAGAGGTAATCCCAGAGATCATTCCTCTTTTGAAAAGATAGGTGAATGCATTTGTTGTTAGCACGAACTTCTGTGATCCCTACAAATACATGAAGTAATTTAAAAAGCAATTCCTTTTCTCCTTGACTGGCAGCTTTTACAAGATAGATAGGTGCCTCCACCAACCTTGCTCTTTATGGATAAAACATCATGTTTTAGGGTGCTCCTTCAGGCCCATCTACACCTCTATCTTGGAACTTCCTCATTAATTCAACCCCAGGTGCAGATAGTGCACATTGTGAAATACTCTAGCCAATGTACCTCACTGCCAGCTAGTGTCCCTAAATGTTGCTTTAGGGTCACAAATGAATCAAAATGCAGGTGATTAGGACTAGAAACCTGCTGCTTAAAAATCATAATGTATCCTGAGCCCACAGAGCATCATGGTTTTTTGCACTTCCTGCTCATTTGTCCCTGCCTGTGACTCCTCACCTTCACTGCCATTGACAGGGTATTTGACGGAGAATAAGACCAAAGTATGAACATGAACAATTTCTATCCAAATGTCTCCCTTGTCTCAAAACAAAAATGGGGAAAATAAGACTGGGAAAAGCTTGCAAATGAAGAGAGATCAAAGGAAGCAGCCATTGGTTGGACACTCTTGTGAGAAGGAACAGCTTGTCATGAATTACACCAAAACTCAAAGCGGATTTTGATAGGGCTTCAATAATTTCCAAAAAAAAACATTCTGAGATGATCCAAGTTACATCTCCCAGGTAGTTGACTCAAACACTTGTGGACACAGGTACAGGTTTTCCCATGTACACCTGCAAAGATCAAACTCCAGCAGGCATTTGATAAGAGCTGCCCTAAATGCTTTTTTGAGTTAGCTTGGTATATTATTCAGGGTTCCAATATCCTTGATATGGTTTGGCTACATTCACACCAAAATCTCAGCTTGAACTGTAATAAATCCCCAAATGTCAACGGTGGGTCCAGGTGGAGATAACTGAATCGTGAGAGTGGTTTCCCCACACTATTCTTGTGGTAGTGAGTAAGTCTCACGAGATCCGATGGTTACATAAATGGGAGTTCCTCTGCACATGCTCTCTTGCCTGCCACCATGTAATACATGCCTTTGCTTCTCTTTTTGCCTTCCGCTATGATTGTGAGGCCTCCCCAGCCACACAGAACTGTGAGTCCATTAAACCACTTTCCCTTATAAATTACCTAGTCTTGGCTATGTCTTTATTAGCAGCATGAGAACAGACTAATATAACCTAATTGCCTCTCTTTCTCTGATTCTCTTTCTCTCTTTCTCTCTCTAATTTGTTATGAGAAAATGGCTCATATAATTATGGAGGCTGAAAAGTCTGAGGGTCTGCCATCTGTGAGCTGGAGGCCCCGGAGGGTCAATGGTATCATTTCAGTTGAGTCTGAAGGCCTGAGAACCAGAGTCAATGGCATCATTTCAGCTGAGTCTGAAAGCCTGAGAACCCAATAGTGGAAGCCCTAATCCCAGAGCAGGAGAACACCATTTTTCCAGCTCAACAAGGCAGGTAGGAAGGGGACAAATCCTCCCTTCCTCTGCTTTTTCTTCCATTCAACCCCTTAATGGATTGGATGATACCTGCCCTCACTGGGGAGAGTCATGTACTTTACTGAGTCTACCGATTCAAATGCTGATCTCAGCTGGAAACACCCTCGCAGGCACACCCAGAAATAATGTTTAATCTGGGCACCCCGTGACCCAGTCAAATTGACACACAAAATGAACTCTCACATTGGCTTCTCTCTAATCCATGACGCAGAGCTGTGGGGCTTCAACCCATAATTGGGAAACTCTGAGATGAGTAGAATATGAGTACCCTTTGTGCTCCCAAAGATTAACAGGTTTTTGTGTCTACCCTACAGGAGTGAGAGTGAAGGTCAGAAACCTCATATGTCACAAATACACATAAACACACACACACACTCTCTGCCAAATATGGTGCAATGAGTATTGCAGACACAGGATTGTGAGAATTCAGAGGATGAAAAGATCACAACTGGTTTTGGGAAATCCCTCTAGGCTTCATGAGGAAGGTGATATCTAAAGGAACAATCTGGAAGTTGAGGTGGGGAGGAAAGTTTTGCAGCTAGAGGGCTGTTGGTCATGTCAACTCTGGATCCACTCAGAGAACAGTGAGAAGGCGGATGAAGTGGCCTGAATTTGAATGAGTGCCATTACGGGGAATGAGTAGGGCAGGGATCTGAAAGGCCTCGAAGGTCAGGCTGAGCCTGAGTTTCATTTGACAGGCATAAATGCCTTTGAGGAGGTGTGTAATTTAGTCTGTCTTCAGAATTGACCTGTTGAACAATGTTTTCCAAACCCTGTGTAAAATTTTGCTCTTTATGCCCTTTGTGAATTCATTCATGAATGCATAATTTTATAGCACGTTAGTGAAAGGTGCCATGAGGGAACCTATACAAAGACAAATCATATAAATTCTGCCTTCAACCTTACTCAGGGTCGGCCAGTGAGGGCTGGGACCAGCACATGTAGAATTTAACCCAGTTGAACCTGTATTGCTTACTGACATCCTCTTCTCCCCTGCCTTCTAGCAGGACACTCTCCTCTGGCTCTCCTCTGGTGTCCTTGAATACCCTTCCCTGTCTCCTTCCTCCTTTTTTGTCCCTCTGCCTGCCTTTTAGTCCACTCCAGAACTCGTCCCTTGCCCCTTCTCCTTTTATACTTTGTGGTCCCTTTGAAGAAGCTCTTCTATTTCCACAGCTTCAACCACCACTTACATGGCAAAAACTGCTGTCTGGCATCAACCTCTCCTCTGACCTCTGACTGACATTTTCCAGTGACTCCTAACTACAGCCACCAGTAGACACTTCAAAAGCAATATGTTCAAAACCAAGGTCATTTTGGTCCCCTTCCAAAATCTACCCCTGCCTGACCCTGTTCTCTGTGTGATTCCCTGTCTTAATTAACAATATCACTGCACACTACAGAGTTCACACTAAAGATATGGTAAATTTTCTGAACCTACTTCTCCCTTAACCCCATATGCTACTGATACTGCTATTCAAACATCCATGGAGTCCATACTCTCCCTCCACCCCAGTCTGAGTGTATCAACATCAGTTTTCTAGAGAGTCAACTGAAGATGTCCAAGAAGGATGACATTCTATCTTCACGCTAAAGAATGTGTAGCCACCAGGTAGAGAAGGAAGAAGGAAAATGGCATTCCCAACATTAGGAGCAGTATAAGCAGGCCCAGAGGTGTGATGAAGCATTGTCCTTGAAGTTTGATGTGGAAGTAGGGAAAGGCTTGTGTGTAGGAGAAACAAAGGCTGGGACTACAGAGGGGACAGTAGCCAGGTGAGGAGGTGTCTTGTTCACTAGGCTAAATAGTTTGGATTTCTGCCTCCTTGTCACTGCCACACCAGTTCTGGGTCAGGGATAATGTCTTCTATGAGAAATCATAGCCCCCAGCTTGTACTGTGACAAGTGTGGAATCCAAATTCATTTTAGGTACATGGTTCAGAAATATCAAACTGAGAAATTAACATCAAAACTAGTCATGGAACAGTGAAACTTCTGGGTCCCCTAGAAAGAACTGGAGGTGATATTCACAAAATTAAATACATAGGACTCCCACAGAGAAACAACCCCCACTGGAAAGAGTTCATAATCAAAACTTTAAAATGCCAAGACATATACCACCTAAGCAGAATCAGCAGTTGCAATAAATAGTAGAACTGGCACTCCAAGAACTGTAAGTGCGTACAATACCTAAATAACTATAATTTGGTGTGCTTAAAATCATTAAAGAGAAGAATAGAAAAAATAAATCACAACAGTTAGAATAGGACATTAGGGTTTTTTTAAAGCGGATTTCTAATAGAATCTAATAAGACTGCAAAAATGCAAAAGACAGGCAATGAAACGAAAGATGCAATGGACAAATTAAACAACAGATAATTAACTAGAAGGCATTGCTATGTGACTGCAGGATATGCATAGGCATATAAAGAGATGGGCAATATAAACAAGAGGGTCAAAAATGTAGAGAACTGAATGAAACCATCTAATTTATATCTAATAACTCTAACTTACAGGAGAACATAAAGACAGGAAAGGCAACACTGAATTTCCTAGGATTGAAGAAAAATTTAAGTTCCCAGATTGAAAAATTAAAGTGACTTCTAATCTTTATCAATAAAAACAATTACAGGAAATTATTCTTTTCAAGCATACATTGATCTAATTTTTAAAATCATCCTGTACAAGTCCACAAAATGGGATCTCGACAAATTCCATAGACTAAGTATCATATAGACCAAGTTCTTTGCATATTTTTTGACAATTATATTTAACAAGACAGCAATAAAAAAGACAGTTAGACTGGGCATGATGGCTCATGTCTGTAATCCCAGCACTCTGGGAGGTTGAGGTGGGTGGATTGCTTGAGGTCAGCAGATCGAGACCAGCTTGGCCAACATGGTGAAACCCCATCTGTACTAAAATACAAAAATTAGCCAGGCCTAGTCATAGGCACCTGCAATGCCACTACTTGGGAGGCTGAGGCAGATGAATCTCTTGAGTCCGAGAGGCAGAGGTTGCAGTGAGCCGAGATCATGCCACTGCATTCCAGCCTGGGTGACAGAGCAAGACTCCGTAACAAAAAAAAAAAAAAAAAGAGAGAGAAAGAGTTAAAGGGATTTGAACTTGATATCAAAAGTGTTTTCTTTGGGGGAGTTGGGAGTATTGGAAGTTTGGAGCAAGAGAGTGTCCAGATTTCATGTTTTTAAAAAGTTCTCACTAGGTGTAGGCGTAGGATGGCTCTGCAAATAGAGATCTCATTGGAAGTAGGGAGGAATCTAGGTGAGAATAAGTCATCAGGCCTAAAACAAGCACAGGAGGAATGGGGAAGGGTGGTTGTGTTTGAAAGGCTGTAAGGAGCCAGAAAATGGCAACTTATTAATTGGATATGGGGTGAGTGAGGCAAAGGGAATAGAACTCAGCATTCTGGGTGAATGGAATGGTGAATAGAACTCAGCATTCTGGGTGAATCCATTTGGGTGAATGGATTTGTGGGTCTTTCATAAAAGTGGACACCATGGGAACCAGTCGGAATCCTGTCTTACCACAGCTCAGATTCTAAGTGTCGCTACTTCTCCTGCACCATGTAAGTGGTAGCGAAAGCCGTGAGCATGAATGAGGTCACCAAGGAAGGCATATGGAGTGAGAGGTGCAGAGGATACTGGAGCACCTTGGGAAACACCAACATTTAAGGTCTCAATATTTAAGGTTTCATTCTTCTTGAAAGAAACTAAGAAGAAATAGCCAGATTCCTGAGTAAGATCAAAACCATAATAGTTGGGGAGCACAAGTGTAAGGAAGGGGTAGGGGTAAACAAGGCCTATTGCCAAGAGAAGTCACACAAACCAAGAAGAGAGTGTGTCCATTGGATTTTCAACTATGAGAATTTGGCCAAACTTGGCAGGAAGACTTTCAGCAAAATGTCATAAGTGGACATGGGGGTTGTTTGGATTGAAGAATAAGTGTGAGGTGAGGAAATATAAATAGAAATTGAGGATATTCTTTTATGAGACATGGCTTTGCAAGGAAGGAGAGAGACAAGATGGTAGCCTGAGGGTTACCTACCTCAAAAGAACAAGAAGTTTTTAAAAAGGTAAAACTGAATATAGTAATTTGTTGAAAGGAAAGGAGGAAGGGAAGGAGAGAAGGAGGAAGAAAGAAAGAGAAAAAAAGAAAGAAGGAAGAAAGAAGAAAGAAAGGAAAAGAAAGAAAGAAAGAAGGAAAGAAGGAAGAAAAAGAAAGAAGAGAGAAGAAGGGAAGAAAGAAGGAGGGAGGGAAGGAAGGAAGGAAGGAAAGAAGGAAGAAGGAAGGGAAGGGAAGGGGGAAGTAAGAAGGGAGGGAGGGAGGAAGCAAAGGAAAAAGCAAGGAAGGAAGGAAGGGAAGGAGGGAAGGGGGAGGAAGGGAGGGAGGGGAAAAAGTGATTATCATTTCATTAAGATTTAGCTCCTGGTAGACTATGTCTCTGCAGACAAATTTGTATCTTTTAAGATAATAGAAAAGTTGCATAAGTCATCTCTAATGTTAGTCTTATCTTGCTTTAAAAAAGTACATGAGAGTCATCCTATACCAAGGTGGTCACATATTGCAACATGGATGGCTGAAAACCTCTACTACTTAGTTTCCTTCCGATCTTCTAACCCTTGTTTTATCCTTCATTGTGTTTCCAACAAGCATCTTTAAAGCTGTTATTAAGTGGACAGCAGAGTTCAAGCCAAGGAAAGGATAGCACTCCAACCAAAAAACATCTCAGCAAATTAAGGAAAAAATTTATCTAACATCCACTCCTCCTAGAGAAAATTGCATTGAAGGGATTCAAATATAAAGTGGCCTGCCTGGCACTGTCAGATACAGATTCTTTTGATGAGTAAATGTACAGGGCTCAATTCTTTGCCTAAAATATTTGTATCAAGTATGATTAGCTAAATTCAACAAATGGTCACTCATTAAAGTTCAGAGAATCGCTTTCATTTTGGTTTTGCTTGTTTCTCCGTGTGTCATAAGGACAGAAGCAGAACAAAGAGTTCACCGCATTTGATAGTGACTGAGTGATATTTATTCATGAATACAGTAGGGGTTTGGTATAGAGATTTTAATGGGAGAAGCAGAAATATACAGTATTAAAAACCCCATTTAGAGTCATGATTTATTTACCTGATTAGGATTTTCTGCCCTTTCCTGAAGAAAAAAAAATTATAAATATAGTTGAAAGCATTTATCACCTAAGATGCACCATTTGGAAAAGAAAACAGGATAATGTATTTTTAAACCATAAATTTCCAACGCGTTCACCCCTCGCATAAATAAGCAGCCCTAGACTTTGCAAGAAATATTAAAGTTCATTTAAATTGCAAATCTGACCTTATTAAAATGGCTTTCTCAAAGAGCCATAAACAAATAGAGTGCGTTGGTAATACTGCCAAACAAAAGAATACATTCTCAACCAGTTCTGTAATTAAAGTGGCAAAACAGAATTTTCACAGTTCTGAATGACTCAGAGATGGACGAGGAAAACATGTTATGACTATAACTTGAGGTCGGGAGAATGTATCCATCTGGAGGATCCCTTCAATAAATGTCTGGGTACAATTACTCTTTGAAAGTCAATATAAATTCTTATGAACAGCTTGGAAATGTTATTATATTGTTGCTAATTTAATGTGTTTGGAATACTTTTCCTACAGCTACCACCTTCCCTCTTATTGTTGGAAGCACAGCCATTAAGATTTACTATGTTTGGGGTAAACATAAAAATGAAACAATTAGGAATGAGCTTATATCTGCAAATGGCTCGAAAGAGCTAATAAATTTCAAAATTAAAAGCCAAACAAATAGGCTGGGTTGGTTACTGAGTTTATGGGAAATCCATACCTGAAGGTATATTTAAATTAGTGGATTGTCACCAAGAAATTGGTTTCATTTTACTTAGAAAAACAATCCAAGGTGCAGAAAGCCACACAATTCAGAGATGGGATTTAGATGCATCTTAACTTGGATTTAGGTGAGTTTAACAACTGTGGATTTATGGCTAAATAAGTGCTTCTAAAAAGATCCAGGGAGGAGTGATGAGTTTTTAAAAAAAAGACAAAGTGAAGATGGAGATGGAACACAAACACTTCAAGCTCTCACTGACTTGAGATGAAATCACCAAAAACACAGTAACTGCTTTACACTTTATTATGTTCTATTTAGATGTGATTTCCAGTTTATTCATTGATTCATTCAACAAACATTTATAGAACACATACTGTGTAATAGACACAGAGCTAGGTACTAAAGATGTAACAGGAATAAAACAGACACTATGCCTGCCGTCAAAAAATTGAAGACTAGTTTCATACATTCTGTTTCAGAAAGCAGGATAAGTTTCAACTCATTTTTGAAACATCGCTATTAAAATGTTTAAAATAAGTTTTGATGCTTAAATAAGTTTGTTGTGCCTTTAAAAGGTAATGAGGTAGGTCTGTGTGTGTGTGTGTGTGTGTGTGTGTGTGTGCGCGCACATACACATGTGTATTTTAAAGACATTTTATTTTTTGTATGTTTTCTCTGAGATACTAATGATTCCAAGTATTTTTTGTAGGAAGCAGTTTGTACCTCAGACAAGCTGTAATTTAACCCACAGACATACATCTCTTGAAAAACCACTGCATTTGCCCACCAGCTCTTGGTAAATAGACCTGCTCCCTGAAGGATGCCATTTGCCAACTTCCTATGTTGTCCCAGAATAAATAAAGTACTGGTGTATGAGGCCTGTGTTAGTCCATTTTGAATTGTTGTAAAGGAGCACCTGAGACTGGGTAATTTATAAACCAAAGAGGCTTATTTGGCTCACAGTTCTGCAGGCTTTACAAACATAACACCAGCATCTGCCTGGCTTCTGGTGAGGCCTCAGGAAGCTTTTACTCTTGGTGGAAGGCTAAGGGGGAGCAGGCATGTCACGTGGCTGTCAAAAGCGGGAGCAAGAGAGATGCCAGGCTCTTTTAAACACCCAGCTCTCATGTGAACTAATAGAGCAAGAGCTTCCTCATTACCGTGGGGAGGGCACCAAGCCCTTCACGAGGGATCTACCCCTATGACCCAAACCCCTCCCACTAGGCCTCACCACCAACACTGCGGATCACATTTCAAAATGAAACTTAGAGGAGACAATCATCCAAACCATATCGAGGCCAAAATTCAAGTTCAAACTTTACAACATACTGTCCTGAGTAGATTTAGATATGTTCCTTAACCTCTCTGTGTCTCAAGTGCCTTATCTGAAGTGAGAAAAATAACTCCTATCCCCTACGGTTTTTAGAAGACAAAATGAGATAAGGCAGGAGAATGCTTGTGTAAACTCCAATCTGTAGGTGCTGTTGCTGCACCTACCACTTTCACAAACTATCACAGCTACCATGACTACTACCAATACCTCCAGTCCTGTAACTGTCATAACAGAATCCATAAGGAAACTTATGAAATGCTCAACTAAATTAGCCCCAAGAACTTGAAGCTTGAGCTCATTTGCAGGAGCAGCCAACTCTCTGACAGTCAGTGCAAATGGAAATTATACATGTCAACTAGAAATTCATGAGAGATCTGTAATCCAGTGTACCCCATGAGAACAGGAGGACAATGACTGGAAATTCATGAGCGATCTGTAATCCAGTGTACCCCATCAGAGTAGGAGGACAATAACTCTTCAAATCACCCAGCTGTAGGTACATGGCTTCTGTGAGTAGCCTCAGATTACGCCAAGGTTGCAACCAGGTCACATAGCAGAATGAATCTTTTTTTTTTCTTTTGAGACAGAGTCTCGCTCTGTCTCCAGGCTGGAGTGCAGCGGTGTGATCTCGGCTCACTGCAGTCTCCATCTCCTGAGTTCAAACAATTCTCCTACCTCAACTGCCGGAGTAGCTGGGATTACAGGCATGCACCTGTAATTTTTGTATTTTTAGTAGAGATAGAGTTTCACCATGTTGGCCAGGATGGTCTCGATCTCCTGACCTCATGATCTGCCCGCCTCAGCCTCCCAAAGTGCTGGGATTACGGGCGTGAGTCACCATGGCTGGCCAGCAGAACAAACCTTAAGCGTATCTGTCTTATGCCAACATACCTAAAGATAAATCAACCCTTTGAAATTCCTCAAAGTTTTTGGAATATCTGCCTCCATTCATGTGGAATTGAGCTTTTATTGCCTTATCTCATTCAGTTCAATAATCAAACACTAATTGAGCACCTCCATTGAACCATGATAGGGGATTAAGTTTTATTATAGGTGCCACTAGGGCCCACTGGAGAGTTAACATGTGTACATATGCACCCAGCACATCATGCATTCAATTATTCTTAGTTTCCACAAAATTAAAGATTTGAATACAACAAAGCTACTAAAACAGAAATAGAAAATAGGAAAAGAAGCAAACCCTAAGGCCAATAGAGTTACTGAATTTGAGCATTTCATTTTGTTCCATATACAAGCAATTCAGAGCAAGGAAGGCATTGTAGTTCTTGTCATTTTTTTCTCTGTGTAACGCCAGGAGAAAAAGAGTTTCAAATGACTAATGACTAAAATGCCCCCAGATTCCTCATTCAGAAAGGACCATTTTCTATGTTTGAAATGTAATGAAAAAAATATTCATCAATGCTAAGCGCTTGAGTGTGGCTGTTTCCAACTAATAAATCACAAACCTTGATCAATCAGTCAATCCCAAAGACTGACCTGAGAGATAGCTGCACTCCTCCCTTTCTTTAGTCTCCCCCCTCATTTCCACATAGTCCTGGGCCGCTCAGACAATTGTCACTGTAGAGAAGTATGGGTGGGTATGAACTCCCACTTCAATATCTACATCTATTTCTACAGCTACACACATCTATGACTCACAGTACTATTACTACATCGAATTACTATCAAATTGTAGCCACCACCGCACCTTGGCAATGTCTTTTAATATCACCACAACTCTCTCCTCTTAACCCAACCAAATAATGTCAAGACTCAAGGAAACTGAAAAGTATGCACCATTAGAGAAGGTTAAGGAAACTATTTGAACATGATGCCAACAACCTGGGGATTAGCATTCAAATTAGGGGAGACTATCTCTGCTGTAGCTTCGCCAAGACCTGTGGGAAGAATAATCTAAGTTAAGGATGGGAAGAGGAGTCTGAAAAGAAGTCAAGTCCTCCTTACACATTGGTTACCCTGGTAAACAGTCTATCCTGTTATCTTCACTCAGTTTATGCATTTTTCCTTCCGCCTACTAATTCCAACTCAGGAAATAAAATCAAGAGACTGGAACTGAGCAAAAACAAGAAGCAAACTTGATTTAAGCTTCGATTTTCCATGTAACACAGCTTGAAAATAGCAAGCTGTATGACTCCTTGCAGGGATAATAAACAATGCAATGCATTTCTCCGAAGGTTTAGAAAAAGGCTTCCCCAACACAGCACTTGCCTCTACGTTCTATAATCATGAAGAAAACACCCTTCCCATCCATGCAATTTTTCATGAACTTATACAACTTCTTGGAAATGCCCACTAAGCAATACCTAAAGGAAAAGGCTGTGGTCTAGTCTGAAAGTTAGTTGGGTAAGCAAGTGTCTATCACCTGCAGTATGCATTGTCAGGTACCAGGCAAAGCTGAATTTACAGAAGAATCTGAAACATTCTTCTTCCTAAAGAAGTTAGGTAAGGGTTGAGAAGCAGCATCTATAAACATAAATACAGAGATTGAAAGAGATGGGCCTTTCTGTCTGGCAGTAGCCATCGGGTAGGCCAAGATGGGTGCATCCAAGTACATCCAGGAGCTATGGAGAAAGAAGCAGTATGATGTTATGCGCTTTCTTCTGAGGGTCTGCTGCTGGCAGTACCGCCAGCTTTCTGTTCTCCACAGGGCTCCCCACCCCACCCAGCCTGATAAAGTGCACTGAGTGGGCTACAAGGCCAAGCAAGGTTGCATTATATACAGGATTCGTGTTTGCCATGATGGCTGAAAACGCCCAGCTTCTAAGGGTGCAAGCCTGTCCATGGTGTTAACCAGCTAAAGTTTGTTCGAAGCCTTCAGTCTGTTGCAGAGGAGCAAGCTGGATGCCACTGTGGGGCTCTATGAGTCCTGAATTCTTACTGAGTTGGTGAAGATTCCACATACAAATTTTTTGAGGTTATTCTCATTGATCCATTCCATAAAGATATCAGAAGAAATCCTGACACCCAGTGGATCACCAAGCCAGTCCACAAGCATGGGGAAATACGTGGGCTGACATCTGCAGGCCGAAAGAGCCATGGCCTTGGAAATGGCCGTAAGTTCCACCACACTATTAGTGGGTCTCATTGTGTAGCTTGGAGAAGATGTGATATTCCCCAGCTCCACCGTTACCACTGATGTAAGTAAAGTTTGTAAAATTCATACCTAATAAACAATTTAGGACAGTCAAAAAAAAAAGAGAGAGAGTGAGATCCTGTCTGAAACAAAACTAATAAAAAATGTTTTGAAAAGATTTTTATTCTTATTTTATACAGTAGAGACATACACTATATAATAATTAGCTGATCCTTAAGAACTTGGATACTTGAAGGACTTCTTTTTTTTTTTTTTTTTATAGATGGGGTTTCACCATGTTGGTCAGGCTGGTCTTGAACTCCTAACCTTGTGATCTGCCTGCCTCAGCCTCTCAAAGTGCTGGGATTACAGGCATGAGCCACCATGCCTGGCCTGAAGGATTTCACTGGTAAACTGGACCTAAATCATTTTTTCTATCTTTTCAAAATTGATATAGTTATACATATTTTGAGAATACACATGATATTTTGATACATGCATACAATGTGTGATGTTTAAATCAGAGTAATTAGGATATCCATTACCTGAAGCAGAATGTTACAATTCTCTTCTAGCTATCTTGAAATATACACTAAATTATTGTTAACTATTATTTCCCTGCTGTACTATTGGAGTAGAATTTATTTCTTCTATCAAATTGTATTTTTGTACATATTATCCAACTTCTCTTCACACCTATTTCCCCCTCCTAAGTCATTCTTAAAAGGTAATTTTTCAAACTCGTTTTCACTTTATTTTAGATGTGTCTTTGTGCAAGGAGTTTATCATTGAGTTTTTTGTTTGTTTGTTTTGATACGGAGTCTCACTCTGTTGCCCAGGCTGGAGTACAGTGGAGTGACCTCAGCTTACTGCAACCTGCCTCTCCCAGGTTCAAGTAATTCTCGGGCCTCAGCCTACTGAGTAGCTGGCACTACAGGTGTAAGCTACTATGCCTGGCTAATTTTTGTATTTTTAGTAGACATGGGGTTTTACCATGTGGGCCAGGCTAGTCTTGAACTCCTGACTTCAGGTGATCTGCCTGTCTTGGCCTCCCAAGTGTTGGGATTACAGGTGTGAGCCACCAAGCCCAGCTGTTTGTTTTTAGATGGAGTTTTGCTCTTGTTGCCCAGGCTGGAATGCAATGGCGTGATCTCAGCTCATTGCAACCTCCACCTCCCGGTTCAAGGAATTCTCCTGCCTCAACCTCCCAAGTAACCAGGATTACAAGCCTTCGCCACCATTCCTGGCTAATTTTTGTATTTTTAGTGGAGACAGGGTTTCACTCTGTTGGTCAGGCTGGTCTCGAACTCCTGTCCTCAAGTGATCCACCCACCTTGGCCTCCCAAAGTGCTGAGATTACAGGTGTGAGCCACATCACCCAGCTAATCAACTGATTTTTAAAATAGAGCATTCTGTCTATCCAGCCAGACCGAATGTGTTCACAAGGATCCTTAAAAGTGGAAGACAACCTAGGCAACATGGCGAGACCCCATCTCTACAAAAAAATATAAAAATTAGCCAAGCATGGTGGCACCCACCTATAGTCCCAGCTAGTTGGATGGCTGAGGTGGGAGAATCACCTGAACTGGGAGATGGAGGTTGCAGTGGGCCAGGATTGCACCACTGCACTCTAGCCTGGGCAACAGAGCAAGACCCTATCTCAAAAAAAAAAAAAAAAAAAAAAAAAGGCCGGGCACGGTGGCTCACACCTGTAATTCCAGCATATCGGGAGGCCTAGGTGGGCAGATCACCTGAGGTCAGGAGTTCAAGACCAGCCTGGACAACAGGGTGAAGCCCCGTCTCTACTAAAAAATACAAAAATTGTCCAGGCTTGATGGTGGGTGGCTGTAATCCCAGCTACTCGGGAGGCTGAGGCAGGGAGAATTGCTTGAACCCAGGAGGCAGAGCTTACAGTGAGCCCAGATTGTGCCACTGCGCTGCAGCCTGGGTGACAGAGTGAGACTCCATCACAAAAAAAAAAAAAAAAAAAAAAAAGTGGGAGAGGGATGCAGAGGAGGAAGTTGGAGTGACAGACATGAGAATTCAACTTGCCATTGCCGGTTTTGAAGATGGAAGGGGCCATGGGCTGAGGAAAGTAGGCAGCCTCTAAAATCTGGAAAAGAGAAGGGTATGGGTCCTCCCTTAGAGCCTGCAGAGAGGAATGCAGCCTGATGACTCTGATTTTACATGTCAGAACTTTGACCTCCAGAACTATAAGATAGTAAATTTGTATCATGTTTAGCAATGACATTTGTGGTAATTTGTTACAGCAGCAATACAAATCTAATAGAAGCAGAGTAGCTACATAATATTTTGGATTTCTTCTGCATAGGAAAGTTACTTGTCTTTTCTCACCCGTGTCTTCTTTAGGAAAGTTATGGCCAGGTGTGGTGGCTCATGCCTGTAATCCTAGCACCTTGGGAGGCCAAGGCATGCAGATTCTGAGGTCAGGAGTTTGAGACCAGCCTAACCAACCTGGTGAAACCCCATCTCTACTAAAAATAAAAAAAATAGGTGGACGTGGTGGCACGCTAGGCTGATGGCGTGCTAGCCTGTAGTCCCAGCTACTCGGGAGGCTGAGGCAGGAGAATCACTTGAACCTGGGAGGCGGAGGTTGCAGTGAGCCGAGATCACAACACTGCACTCCAGCCTGGGTGACAGAGTAAGACTCCGTTTCAAACAAAAAAAAAAAAAAAGGAAAAGGAAATTTGTATTCTTGTTCTGGTGAATATATGTAAACGTATGCAATACAATTAGACTCAATTCTCTATTCCTTTAGACATTAGATTAGACGTTTACTTCCTGCTATGAACAATGGTAAAATTAGTATGCTTTTCTTCCTTTCCTTTTCTCTATCATCTAATGCTAGCAATAAAATTATCTTTGCTAATTTTAATTTTATACTTTAAAAAAAGCTGTACTGCATTCGACTTACGTGCCTTCCCAACTTGACTTGGTTATATATTCCCAGGTTCATCCCAAGCCACAGACAGTGATTCTAGAAGTATTCTGGCCTTCCTTGGACTTCCACCACGTAGTGGACTGCTGGGTCAGCAGCTGCCTCCTAGAAACTGACTCAATGTTGACCCCCAGCCTTCACCATCAGCCTAGCTCTCCCTCCGAGTTGAGCAAGCCCTACTTCTGCAGCCCCTCTCATTGTTAATGGGCTCAGATGAAGCACAGCCTTGCGCACAGGCTCTGACTTCTCCAGAAGATGCTAGGGGGAGCCACAGAGTGCAGTTAGCACAACAGTTTACTTCAAGTTCCTGCAAGGGCTTTTGACAATAAGCTGTCTTGAAGTCATGAAACTCTAGAGTCAAAACTATATATGTACTCCCAAATGATTTCTCTAAATTGGAAAAGAAAATTAGTATGAGTAAAGAGGCATGTTATTAGACCAGAGGTAAGTATGAGATTGTATTATGCCATCATGGTTCATAGTTAAGGGCTAGTGGGAAAGATACTCTATTATATCTAGGCAGTTTTGGTTCTTTA
Organism: Cheracebus regulus; assembly: GCA_963574635.1. Taxonomy (NCBI): domain Eukaryota; kingdom Metazoa; phylum Chordata; class Mammalia; order Primates; family Pitheciidae; genus Cheracebus; species Cheracebus regulus. The sequence continues at coordinate 2,886 of CAUYQU010016804.1, read as the reverse complement.
AAATTGTCTCCATTAGGTAATAGCACCTTTTTTAGTTAGCTCTCGTGGGCAATAATAGAAATTGTTATATTCCTAAATCTTGTCATATGTTATTGTTGCAAATTTCTCATTAGATTTTTTCCTGTTTTATTTTTCTTTGCTTTGTCTGTTGATAGAAAGAGAATAGAAAAATAGCAAAACATACCTAAATAACTCATGACCTAAGGAAAGATTCACAACAGAAATGAAAACTGAATGACAATGAAGATGTGACATAGCATAATGTGTGGAATATAGCTAACGAAGGTACTGACAGAGGAATTTATAGCTTAATGAATATATTAGGAAAGAAGAAAGGCTTCTATCTCAAGAAGTTATAGGCCAGGCACAGTGGCTCCTGCCTGTAATCCCAGCATTTAAGAAGGCTGAGGCAGAAGGATCATTTGAGGTCTAGAATTTGAGACTAGCTTGGGCAATGTAGTATGACCCCATCACTACAAAATTTTTTTTCAAAAAAATTAGCCAAGTAGGTCGGGCGCAGAGGCGCGTGCCTGTAGTCCCAGGTACTCATGAGGCTGAGGCTGGAGAATCGCTTTAGCCAGGAGTTCTGGGCTGTAGTGTGCTATGCTGATAGGGTGTCCGCACTAAGTTTGGCATCAATATGGTGACCTCCCGGGAGTGGGGGACCACCAGGTTGCCTAAGGAAGGGTGAACCGGACCAGGTGGGAAATGGAGCAGGTCAAAACTCCTGTGCTGATCAGTACTGGTATCACACCTGTGAATAACTACTGCACTCCAGCCTGGGCAACATAGCGAGACCCCGTCTCTAAAAAAAAAATTAAAAATAAAAATAAAAAATTAGCCAGGCAGGCTGGGCGTGGTAGCTCACACCTGTAATCCCAGCACTTTGAGAGTCCGAGGCTCGCTCCTTCCTTCCTTCCTTCCTTCCTTCCTTCCTTCCTTCCTTCCCTCCCTCCCTTCTTCCCTCCTTCCTTCCATTCTTCCTTCCTTCCCTCCCTGTCTCCCTTTCTCCCTTTCTCTCTTTCTCTCTTTCTTTATTTTGACAGTCTTGCTCTGTTACACAGGCTGGAGTGAAATGGCATTCTCTCAGCTCACTGCAACCTCTGCTTCCCAGGTTCAAGTGATTCTCCTGCCTCAGCCTCCTGAGTAGTTGGGAATACAGGTGTGCACCACCATACCCAGCTAATTTTTGTATTTTTACAGAGATGATGTTTCACCGTGTTGACCAGGCTAGTCTTGAACTCCTGATCTCAGGTGATCTACCCGCCTCAGCCTCCAAAAGTGCTGGGATTACAGGTGTGAGCCACTGTGCCTGGCCCTTTTTCCATCTTTTACCCTGTTTCAGAATTATCTTTCTGTTGTAGATGTGACCGTCTACCCTCTTGCTCAAAGCTTTTTATGGCTTTTTGTTTCCCACAGAATGAAGTCCACATGATTTTGTATGTTTCAGGACCTTCAAACCTTGCCTACCCTATCTTCCCAGCCATATTTCTGTCCCTTTATTATCCCTGCAGGTGTCAGAGATGACTGGTGCTCCTCCAAAAATGTGTGCTGCTCATTCCATAGAATGGAGCTGTCTCTTAAAGATGGATTCCCAGGCAGGGACTCCATTTCCGACTCTCCTTCTATCTATGTGTGGCAGATGGCTAATGCTTTGCAATAGAATGAGAATAGAAGTGACATGTATCACTTCTAGGCTGGATTTTTTAAAGTAGATGGAGAATCCCCATTTATCGTTTTTCTTCTGCTTGCTAGAGGCAAAGAGAACCAAGGTCCTAAAGATGGCAGAGCCACAAAAGGGAAGTAGCCTGGGGTCCCAAGTCATTCCGTAAAGAAAAGCTGCCTTGCTCGCCTCTGAGTTGGCTTCATTTTCATCAGTCTTTTTCTTTTTTCTTTTTTTTCCCCATGCAGAGACAAAAATAATCTGCAGCAGATTCTGGCTCACATTCTTCTAGTTTATTAACTGCAACTGAAAGAGAACTCAGGCGAGGCGTTGTGGCTTATGCCTATAATCCCAGCACTTTGGGAGGCTGAGGCAGGCAGATCTTTTGAGACCAGGAGTTTGAGACCAGCCTGGCCAACACGGTGAAACTCCATCTCTACTGAAAATACAAAAAAATAGCCAGGCATGGTGGCGCACATCTGGAATCCCAACTACTCAGGAGACTGAGGCAGGAGAATCCCTTGAACTCAGGAGGCGGAGGTTACAGTGAGCCAAGATTACACCACTGCATTCCAGCCTGGGCAACAGAGCAAGACTCCATCAAGAGAAAGAAGGAAGGAAGGAAGGGAGGGAGGGCGGGAGGGACAGAAGGAAAGAAGGAAGGAAGGAAGGATGGAAAGGAAGGAAGGAAGGAGAAACAACAAAGAGAACTCATATTTATCATGAGTCTAGCAAAAGTCATAGGCTTGATTCTCATGGGGCTACTTTGGGTCACATGTGAATCCCTGAGCCATTCTCATGTCTGAGATTTTTTTTTTTTTTTTTGAGACAGAGTCTTGCTCTGTTATCAGGCGCCAGGCTGGAGTGCAGTGGCCCCATCTCGGCTCACCGCAACCTCTGCCTCCCGGGTTCAAGCAATTCTCCTGCCTCAGCCTCCCGAGTAGCTGGGACTACAGGCATGTGCCACCATGCCCAGCTAATTTTTGTATTTTAGTAGAGACAGGGTTTCACCATGTTGACCAGGATGGTCTTGATCTCTTGACATCGTGATCCACCCGCCTCGGCCTCCCACATGCCTGAGATTTTTTTTTTTTTATTGCATTTTAGGTTTTGGGGTACATGTGAAGAACATACAATATTGTTGCATAGGTACACACGTGGCAGTGTAACTTGTTGCCTTCCTCCCCTTCACCTATATCTGGCATTTCTCCCCATGCTATCTC
>CAUYQU010016803.1:0-48532 GCA_963574635.1 Cheracebus regulus | reverse complement strand
CCATTTGTCTATTTTGGCTTTTGTTGCCAATGCTTTTGGTGTTTCAGTCATGAAGTTCTTTCCTATGCCTATGTCCTGAATGGTTTTGCCTAGATTTTCTTCTAGGGTTTTTATGGTGTTAGGTCTTATGCTTAAGTCTTTAATCCATCTGGAGTTAATTTTAGTATAAGGTATCAGGAATGGGTCCAGTTTCTGTTTTCTGCATATGACTAGCCAGTTTTCCCAATGCCATTTATTAAACAGGGAATCCTTTCCCCATTGTTTGTTTTTGTCAGGTTTGTTAAAGATCAGATGGTTGTAGATGTGTGACATTGCCTCCAAGGCCTCTGTTCTGTTCCATTGGTCTATATCTCTGTTTTGGTACCAGTACCATGCTGTTTTGATTACTGTAACCTTGTAGTATAGTTTGAAGTCAGGTAGCATGATGCCTCCAACTGTGTTCTTTTTGCTTAGGATTGTCTTGGCTATGCAGGCTCTCTTTTGGTTCCATACGAAGTTTAAGGTGGTTTTTTCCAGTTCTGTGGAAATGTGAAGAAGGTCATTGGTAGCTTGATGGGGATAGTGTTGAATATATAAATTACTTTGGGTGGTATGGCCATTTTCATGATATTGATTCTTCCTAACCATGATCATGGACTATTTCTCCATTTCTTTGTGTCATCTCTTTATTTCCTTGAGCAGTGGTTTGTAGTTCTCCTTGAAGAGGTCCTTTATATCTTTTGTTAGTTGTATTCCTAGGTATTTTATTCTCTTTGTATCAGTTGTGAATGGGAGTTTGCTCATGATTTGGCTCTCTGTTAGTCTGTTATTGGGGTATAGAAATGTTTGTGATTTCTGCACATTGATTTAATATCCTGAGACTTTGCTGAAGTTGCTAATCAGTTTAAGAAGATTTTGGGCTGAGACGATGGGGTCTTCTAAATATACAGTCATGTCACCTGCAAATAGAGACAATTTGATTTCCTCTTTTACTAATTGAATACTCTTTATTTTTTTTTTCTTTCTAGCCTAATTGCTCTGGCTAGAACTTCCAATACTATATTGAATAGGAGTGGCGACAGAGGGCATCCTTGTCTAGTGCCAGATTTCAAAGGGAATGCTTCCAGTTTTTGCCCATTCAGTATGATATTGGCTGTAGGTTTGTCATAAATAGTTTTTATTATTTTGAGGTATGTTCCTTCAATACCTAGTTTATTGCGAGTTTTTAGCATAAACGCTGTTGAATTTTGTTGAAGGCCTTCTCTGCATCTATTGAGATAATCATGTGGTTTTTGTCTTTGGTTCTGTTTATGTGGTGGATAGTGTTTATAGACTTGCATATGTTGAACCAGCCTTGCATCCCTGGGATGAAGCCTACTTGATCATGACGGATAAGCTTTTTGATGTGCTGTTCCAATTGGTTTGCCAGTATTTTATTGAAGGTTTTTGCATCAATGTTCATCATGGATATTGGCCTGAAGTTTTCTTTTTCTGTTGAGTCTCTGCCAGCTTTTGGTATCAGGATGATGTTGGTCTCATAAAGTGATTTGGGGAGGATTCCGTCTTTTTGTATTGCTTGGAATAGTTTCAGAAGGAATGGTACCAGCTCCTCTGTGTACATCTGGTAGAATTCAGCTGCAAACCTGTCTGGACCTGTACTTTTTTTGGTTGGTAGGCTACTAAGTGCTGCCTCAACTTCAGCCTTTGTTATTGGTCTGTTCAAGGTTTCAACTTCTTCCTGGTTTAGGCTTAGGAGGGTGCAAGGGTCCAGGAATTTATCCATTTCTTCCAGGTTAACTAGTGCATAGAATTGTTTATAGTAATCTCTGATTGTAGTTTGTATTTCTGTGGAGTCAATGGTGATATACCCTTTATAGTTTTTTGTTGCATCTACTTGATTCCTCTCCCTTTTCTTTTTTATTAATCTGGCTAGCTATCTGTCTGTTTTGTTGATCTTTTAAAAAAAACCAGCTCCTGGATTTATTGATTTTTTTGTGTCTCTACCACCTTCAGTTCTGCTCTGATCTTAGTTATTTCTTGTCTTCTGCTAAGTTTTGAGTTTTTTTTATCTTGCTCCTCTAGCTCTTTCAATTTTGATGATACGGTGTTGATTTTAGATCTTTCCTCCCTTCTCATGTGGGCATTTATTGCTATAAATTTCCCTCTAGACACTACTTTAAATGTGTCCCAGAGATTCTGGTACGTTGTGTCCTCCTTCTCGTTGGTTTCAATGAACATCTTTATTTCTGCCTTCATTTCATTGTTTATCCAGTCAACATTCACAAGCCAGTTGTTCCGTTTCCATGAAGTTGTGTGGTTCTGAGTTAGTTTCTTAATCTTGAGTTCTAATTTGTTTGCACTGTGGTCTGAGAGACTGTTTGTTATGATTTCCATTCTTTTACATTTGCTGAGGAGTGATTTATTTCCAATTATGTGGTCAATTTTAAAGTAGGTGCCATGTGGTGCTGAGAAGAATGTATATTCTGTGTATTTAGGGTGGAGATTTCTGTAGATGTTATTAGGTCCACTTGGTATAGGTCTGAGTTCAAGTCCCGGATATCCTTGTTAATTTTCTGTCTTGTTGATCTGTCTAATATTGACAGTGGAGTGTTAAAGTCTCCCACTATTATTGTGTGGGAGTGTAAGTCTCTTTGTAGGTCGTTAAGAACTTGCTTTATGTACCTGGGTGCTCCTGTATTGGGTGCGTATATATTTAGAATAGTTAGTTCTTCTGGATACACTGATCCTTTTACCATTACGTAATGCCCTTCTTTGTCTCCTTTGATTTTTGTTGGTTTAAAGTCCATTTTAGCAGAGACTAGGATTGCAAATCCTGCTTTTTTTTGCTCTCCATTTGCTTGATAAATCTTCCTCCATCCCTTTATTTGTAGCCTATGTGTGTCCTTGCATGTGAAATGGGTTTCCTGAATACAGCACATCTATGGGTTTTGACTTTTTACCCAATTTGGCAGTCTGTATATTTTAATTGGGGCATTTAGTCCATTTACCTTTAAGGTTAGTATTGCTTCTTGTGAATTTGATCCTGCCATTTTGACGCTAGCTGGATGTTTTGCCCATTAGTTGGCACATTTTCTTCATTGTGTCAATGGTCTTTACCATTTAGTACATGTTTGGAGTGGCTGGTACTGGTTGTTCCTTTCCTTGTTTAGTGCTTCTTTCAGGAGCTCTTGTAAGGCAGGCCTGGTGGTAACGAAATCTCTTAGCAATTGCTTGTCCATAAAGGATTTTCTTTCTCCTTCGCTTATGAAGCTTAGTTTGGCTGGATATGAAATTCTATATTGAAAGTTCTTTTCTTTAAGGATGCTGAATATTGGCCCCCACTCTTTTCTGGCTCTTCTTGCTGAGAGATCCACTGTGACCCTGATGAGCCTCCCTTTGTGGGTAACCCAACCTTTCTCTCTTGCTGCCCTTAGGATTTTTTCCTTCATTTCAGCCCTGGTGAATCTGACGATTATGTGCCTTGAGGTTGCTCTTCTTGAGGAATATCTTTGTGGTGTTCTCTGTATTTCCTGGACTTGAATGTTGGCCTGTCTTGCTAGGTTGGGGAAGTTCTCCTGGATAATATCCTGAAGAGTATTTTCCAGCTTGGATTCATTCTCTTCGTCACATTCAGGTACACCTATCAAACGTAGATTTGGTCTTTTCACATAATCCCGTATTTCTTGGAGGCTTTGTTAATTTCTTTTCACTCTTTTTTCTCTATTCTTGCCTTCTTATTTGATTTTATTGAGTTGATCTTCAATCTCTGATATCCTTTCTTCTTCTTGGTTGATTCAGCTATTGAAACTTGTGTATGCTTCACGAAGTTCATGTGCTGTGTTTTTCAACTCCATCAAGCTGTTTACTTTCTTCTCTAAGTTGTTTATTCTAGTTAGCATCTCATCTAACCTTTTTTTCTAGGTTCTTAGTTTCTTTGCATTGGGTTGGAACATGTTCTTTCAGTTCTGGGAAGTTTGTTATTACTCACTTTCTGAAGTCTGTTTCTGTCAATTCATCAGATTCATTCCCCATCTGTCCTTGATCCCTAGCTGGTGAGGAGTTGTTATCTCTTGGAGGAGGAGAGGCATTCTGTTTTTTTTGTGTTTTCATCCTTTTTGTGCTGGTTTCTTCCCATCTTAGTGGCTTTATCTACCTGTGGTCTTTGTAGTTGGTGACTTTCGGATGGAGTCTCTGAGTGGATATCCTTTTTGTTGATGTTGAAGCTATTTCTTTCTGCTTCTTAGTTTTCCTTCTAACAGTCAGGCCCCTCTGTTGTAGGACTGCTGGAGGTCCACGCCAGACCCTGCTTGCCTGGGGATCACCCACGGGGTCTGCAGAACAGCAAGGATTGCTGTTGATTTCTTCCTCTGCTATCCTCATCCCAGAAGGGTGCCTGCTAGATGTTGGCCTGAGCTCTCCTTTATGAGGTGTCTCTTTGGATATACCGGGGTTGGGGAGTTGCTTGAGGAGACAGTCTGTCCCTTATAGGAGCTCAAGTGCTGTGCTGGGAGCTCCACTGTTCCATGCAGAGCTGCTGGGCAGGTACCTTTAAGTATGCAGCAGCTGAACTCATAACCATCTCTTTTCCCAGGCACTCTATCCTAGGAAAGTTGGCTTTATTTATAAGTTCCTGTCATGCTGCTGCCTTTTTTTATAGATGCCCTGCCCTGCATGGAGTAGTCTAGTCACAGTCTGCCAGCAGAGGTGTTGTGGAACTGCTGCAGGCTCTGCCCAGCTGTTGTATGAACTGTATTGGTGGACTGCCTGTGTAGTGGGGAACACCCCTCCCCCCACTGAGCTGGACTGTCCTGGGCAAAACTCTTAATCCAGAGTATTTCAGATTGCTTCTTTTGTGAGGGTGGTACTTGCTGAGCCAGGTCACCTGGCTCCCTGTCTCAGCCCTCTCCCTTTCAGTTGAATGGGTGGCTCTGTCTCCCACACATTTCAGGAACACTAGTTGAAATAGCCACTCCAACTTGTGTGAGTTTCTGTGTGCCATCTAGCACTGGCTGAAACAGCCTCACTGAAAACTTGTGGTGCTTTTCGGCCTGGGACTCTCCTGGTTTGTGGACAGTGAAAACTTGTTTGGAAATGTGATGAGCACTCACCCTCTGTGCTGTTCTCACTGGGAACTGCAGTCCGGAGCTGTTCCTATTTGGCCATCTTGGATCCTTCCCAGCAATCCCAGGTTTGAGTTTCTAAATTTGCATTTTCTTGATTACTAATGAGGTTGAGCATCCTCTTTTTGCTTTTATTATTATTTTTAATTAACACCTAATTGTATATGTTTATGGGGTACAGTGTGATATTTCAATACATGTATACAATGTTTCATGATCAAATCAGGTTAATTAGCATATTTATCACCTGAAACACTTAACATTTCTTTGTTTTGGGAACCTGGGTTTTGGAATTAGATAGCCCTGAGATCAAAATCTGGCCATCATATACTAGCTGAGTGGATCAGACTAGACACTTTATCTCTTTGTGCCTGTATTAGCACAGCTGTAAAATGAGGATAGTAATAGTCATCTGCAAGGGGTGTTCCGGAGATTAAATGAGATCAGGAATTTAAAGCATGTAGCATGATACTTGTTACCTATTTTGCCCTCCACCAAATATAGGCATGCGACTTCTTTTACACTGGTTATTAAACAGATAACTGGAGAAGCAGGTCTCCTGTTCTTAGGAGCCACTAGTGCTATGGGAGAGGGGAAACCTGTAGGCAGGCTCCTCATCACCCACCAGGCAGACACAGCTTCCTGCCCCCATACTCAATGCTTATTCTCAGAATATTTTACTCTGGTCAATAATAAAATCTAGTCAACTTTTCAGCTCTTCTTTTAAAGATCAAAAGCCTCTGGTCCTAGGGTAGCTACTTTTTAAATGGGCCTCTGTGATGCATGCCAGGGACCGCCAGCCTGTAGACCTAGTCATTGCCTCTGGGGACAATCCTGTCTTGTTCTCCAGTGATAAGCTTGGCATTCCCCTCCTGCCTTCAGCCAGCCTGCCATGGTTGAAGGCTGACAGTCCCTGGTTCAAGTGACCTAAGAAGTGCCCACTGTTCTCTGTTGCCCCAGCTGGTCAGCCAGCACTGGCCAGGGTAGATTGTGATCTGACTGGCAATGTGAGGAAGGGCTGCCTGGTCACAGTTGTGATTCTAGCTCTGTGTGTCTTAACTCTCCTACTGTTTTTCCTGAGAAAAGATTTCATCCTTCATATGGCTCTGTGTCTCCAGAAGCTTCAATCCATTCAGCTATCTGTTGAGTGAATTATTGTCATCTGGGGCATACTTGCAATGGTTCCTCAACTGAAGGTTGGATTGGAAGAGTGATCACTTCTCCCCAAACACAACAATGTGGGCTGCATAACAGAGAGCCTACTAGGTACCTGAATTGTCCAGGTCAGGGGACACCTCTAGCCCTCAAAGCCCTTTGAAGTAAAAGGGTGACCTGGGTGCTAAAGAACCCTGGACCCCTCACCAAACTCCTGCTTAAGAGGAGCCCACGTCTCTCCAGGACAGGTCTGGGGTTGGCACGGAAGCTGCCACTGTGAGAATGTTTTGGAGAACACATCCTGGAACAGGGGGTCACTGTGATTCATTTGTTCTCATATTTCTTCTCAAAAGAAAGTCAAATTGGTGACAAAATACAACTTCCTGAATTACTAGTGCTTGAAATTACTTTGTTCTCCATGTGAAACTAAATTCCTTAAAATCAAGCTGTGTGCATGTATTTTTTAATGGCCCTTCTTGAATCAGCCTCTGCAGTCAAACTTGGCTTCCCATGCCAGCTAGGCCACTGATGAGCTCGGCTCGACCCTTGATGAATTGGTTAATCTGTCCATGTCTCTTTTTCTCTCTTCTTTAAAAGGGGGACAGAAACACCATCTAGCAAGGGTTGTTGAGAGGATCAAAAGAGAGGGCCTAGGTAATCTCAGAACTTTGGGAGGTCGAGGCAGCAGATCACCTGAGGTCAGGAGTTCAAGACCAGCCTGGCCAACATGGTGAAGCACCATCTCTACTAAAAATACAAAAATAAGCCGAATGTGGTGGGTGCGCCTATAATCCCGGCTACTTGGGGGGCTGAGGCAGGAGAATTGCTTGAATCCAGGAGTAGGAGGTGCAGTGAGTTGAGATTGCACCACTGCACTCCAGCCTGGGCAATACAGTGAGACTCTATCCCCACCCCTGCCCCCGCAAAAAGACAGAGGACTTATTCATGTCATTTTCCAGGAATCGGTGGGCTTTACACTCATGGTCTCCTAACTTTAGGCTCCATCCCAATGTTTTCAGCCCAATCCAGCCCAAGTCCCTTTCTTTCAATACATCTGTTTTCTCCTTGGAAACTACAGGCATTGGATTAAATAACTTCCATGGCATATTTCAGGTGTAAGAGAACATAATTGGGATAACTGGAAGACAGCTATCATTTTGAGCCAACTCCAAGAAAGATAACTTCTCATTGCCACAAAGAAAGAAGCAGGGGTTAGAGATCAGCTCAGTAAGGGTGAAGTGATTCCATCACGTTCCAACCCTAAGGGCAGGTTCTGGTCCTAACAACAGTTACAGCTTCTCTGAAAATCATGGTGATCCTCTAGATAAGCACACCCAAGCCACAGAGATGAGGGAAGAGCAGACAGCAGACCTATGTAAGGTGGGTAGTGATCCCTGGTGACTACCTTCCTCCTCTGGTATCTGTTGGCAGAAGGCTTTTAAGAAAGAGTCACTTCATGGAGGTCCACAGAGTCATGTGGAGTACTTAGATTTTGGGGCCTAGGAGACCTGAGTGTAAATCCTTCACTGCCAGTTCACTGGCTCCAGGAACTTGGGCCAGTCTCTTGTCTTCTCTGGGCCTCTGCTTCCTTATATGGAAAGCAGGGACAACAATTCCTACCTCATAGTGAGGTCATAAAGGAAGTCCCAGATCATGAGCTCCCTTCCCCTAACTCATCCCCTAACAACAGGGATGAATATTAATGTTGTTTGTCAAATCACATTTATGGAATAGAGACCGCGTGCCAGGGAATTCTTATAAGTATCTTAGCTGAAACAGCTCTCAGAGTTAGATGTGATGGTGCCCCTTGTCGGCTGAGCGGCTGGAGTCCCACAGAGAGTCAGGTGATGATTTGAATTCAGGTCTGTAGGGTACTCTAGGACTTCCACCCTAATCATGTATAAGGCTGCCCCATTATGCTGAGTTGCAGTTCATGACCAGCTTTAAAAGTATGTGGTTGACATTTGCAATACATTCAAGTTAAGAGCCATGCCTTCCAGTGTTGTTATTTTGCATTTTCACCCCTGGGGCACTTGTCTTCTGTTTATGGCTGATTCTAGCAGAAACTGACCAGATGGTACTCATGTTGTCCTTTTTTGCAAAGGAAGGGCCTCCCTGCAACACACACACACACACACACACACACACACACACACACGCACACACACACACGCACGCACATACACACATGCACACGCACACACACACACATCCACACACCTCTGCTTTGCTGGGCTTTTCTTCTGGCTCAGGTCAAATTCAGAGGAGGGAAGATCTGAACATGCCTCAGTTTCCAGGCTTGCAGGGATGATCTCTGCTCCACACCTATCCACACCCAGCCATCCTGGGACCCTAGCAAAGGAGTGTGTTTATATGTGCACGGCACAGAGCCCTATGACACCATTGTCACCTAGAATAGAAACTGCTTCCCCAAATGCTCAGCTCACCCGCAGCATATCTAGTCCCAGGAGAGACCTGGGTAAATGAACATCCAATTCTCAAAAGCAGCCATGTCCCTCCTTAGATAGGTTGACTGTAAAAGTCTCCATGAGAGACATGGGGTCCCATCAACCCCAGTTTTGGCCCAGCAGCTAGATACTAGCATACTATTTGAAGCCCCGATATTATTCTGGTTTCTTACACTGCAATAGCTAACCCTATTCCACCCCTAAATCAGATCCAGTTATAACAAAGACTCACCCAGGAGGCTTTCTTGGTTTTGTCTTTTTCTTGTCCTGATTCCAGACTAGGAGTCCAGCATGGCAACTGGAGGGGTGTTGTCAAGAAACAGGCTGAGATTCTGATGCCCCCAGGGTCTTAATCTTAGGGACCTCATCAGGACCAAGGACATGTACCTCTCAGTGTCTTTGTGAAAACTTGTGAAAAACAGATGGAGCTTTAGATGGTGCTAAAATCCAGTAGGCTGTTAATGGTGGCTGCTAGGAAGTGCTACACTGATATTTGTTAAGCATTTGCCTTCAGAATTGAAGCCCTCACTGTTCCAAACCCATGGCACATTTGGAACTTCCTGAATATCCTGGAAGATATTCAACCCTTTCCCTCCATGTGCATTTGCTAATAACCAACACTGCATGAAGCCCAATATCCAGCCCTGTGGAAGGTGCTGGTGCAGGAGACAAAGCCACCTGTCCCCAGGACACTCACATGGAGGGCATGTGTGGTATGACAGGAAATTGATATCTGATATTTGTACCAGTAGCAGAGCTCCTAAAACGCTGGGAATTTCCTGAGTGGCAGAAGTGAGGGTAGCATTTTTGGTTATTCAGAGCAAGCTCCAAAGGCACCTGAGGCAAGGTTAAGGAGGTGACTGTGGGAAAGTGGGAGCTAGTTGGGCATGGGGAGAACCAACCATATGATTAGAGGGCTACAAGTTTCAGCCCTATATTTGACCTCCAGGGAGGAAAAATGAGGTGGGGGTTGAGTCCAATCACCAGTGACCAGTGATTTGATTAATCATGCGTACGTAACAAAGCCTCCATAAAAACCCCTAAATGATGGAGTTCAGGGAGCTTCTGGGTTGGTGAACACATGGAGGTTCTGCGGGGGTGGGGAGGGGACGGGGTGTGCACGAAGAGTGTGTGGAAGCTCCATGCCCCTCCCTCTTCCCTGGCCCTACACATTTCCTACAGCAGGCTCTCCTGAGTTGTATTCTTTCTCATTAATCTGCAAATGTCAGTAATGTGTTTTCCTGAGTTTTGTGAGTCATTCTAGTGAATTATCAAACCTGAGGAGGGGTTGTGGGAACCTATTAATGCATAGCTAACTAGGAGAGAGTGTGGGTGGTCTGGGCACCCATTTGCGATAGGCATCTGAAGTGGGGGAGGTCCTGTGGGATGGAGCCCTAACCAGTGGATCTGCACTAGCTCTGGAGACTTAATGTCAGAATTGAATTGAATTGAACTGAACTGAATTGAGTTGAATTGAACTGTTCGACACCCAGCTGGTATTGGAGAATCAGAGAGGGAAAGACAGATGTCCAAGGATATCTGTCTTCACTCTAGGTGCAAGGCATGGTGGGCAGGGCTTGTCCCATTCCCATCTGGGCCAGCAGCCAGGACAGGGTTTGGGAGAGAGCAGGCGCTCCATGCTGCATGGGCACACAGGACTGCACAGGGCAGGGCACTGAGAAGCTTGGGCTTGTGCCCACAGCATCTTGCTCCTCTGGTCAAGCCTTTAATTTTGAATTTCAGTCTCCTCTGATATTTCCAGGGCTTTGTAGAAGATCCCAACTGATAATGTGAGGCATGCATTGCCAGGGCCCCTGGGTGAGGGGCACTTTGGGCCCTACCTCCAGTGTGGCTGGCTGAGGTGCATGGGCACTTAATTCAGGCCACCAGGTACTCTACTGGATGAGTTAGAGGGTCTGGTGTGAGTCTGGCTCAGCCTGGAGAAAGGGACATCTTTGTCACTTGTAGAAAGGCACTGTCAGTACTTTGGGTCCTGACCCTGCACAGGAGTTGCTTGAAGAATCAGTTCCAAGTAAAAAGTATGAATGCAGTGCTCTGAGACTCAAAGAAAGGAGGGCAATGGCCACAGTTGGTGGCACAGGGACAGACATTTGGCTTCCTTCTCTTCCTTGCAGTGGGCTAGTGAGTCTATCTTTGGAGTCTTCAGGGTGACTGACCAGCCACCCTCTGTTCAGGATGGCCCTGACTTTCAGTTCTGCACTCATGCTGTCTCAGAGCCAGTCCTGATGTGGCCAGGAGCACGCTGTGCCTGGTGGCAGGTCTACCGTTAGTGCAGGTGTTACAGTCCTTGTTTTAGCAGTTGCCATTTGCTGAGTATCTATCATGAGCTGGGTCCTAATATCTTGGTTCACACATATGGCCTCCCAAAAAGTCTTGTAAATTCTTGTTTTAAGAGAAAAGTGAGGCTCAGAGCCAGTGTGTGCAAGATCACTGGCTAGCAGGTGGCTAAGCCTGCTGGGTTGAGTAACACCAGGTGGCCCCTGTCCACTTCCATAGCAAGGATGTGGGTACAGATGTCCACCATATGGTACCTGCATGATGGAGTTGACGGCGTGCTCTGTTGGCTGTACCCCACCACCTTGAGGCCCCAAACCATTCCATAAGTCCAGAAATCTGCTTTCAAGGCGTTTGATTCCTTCTGGTGACCCCTGTTAGCAAATTTAAAGGATACGAACTTTTTGAAAGTCATTGAGTCATGGCCTGCACAATATAGTCAAAGCATATTAAACCAACAGTATTTCCTCACAAAATGGACCTAAACTCCTTCCCATTTTCCAGGTGGTCCCCTGGAGTTATTGTCTTTGTTGCAGATAGGACATGGGACCACAGTGACATGTCTCACAGCAAAAGAGAGCAAAGCTTGCCTTCTCATCCATCAACCTGGGGAGTCCAAGCTGAGAGAGGCCACCGCCCTCAAAATGCAGTGGTGGCCACTGCTGTGACCAGGGAGGAACACAGTGCACACCCCTGACCCATGAGTTTGCTCCTGGGAGTTTATCTTGCAGGGAAAGGTGCATTCATAGTATTATGTGTAACAGTAAAAATCTAGAGACACCTGGAATGGGCTCTGTTGTGCTACCCAGATGGCCCAGGACTAGCTTCCAGGTGCTGACACCTAGCCCTTTCAGCCTTTGCTTCCACTGGCAATTTCTCAGAGACACACTCCCTTTCTAGGGTAGCCACACCAGTGGCTGGTAATTATGGGGGTATAGAAGCCTTGCCTTCTTGCCCCAACTAAGGACAGCCATAAGAGGTCAGCCGAGCCTCAGAGCTAAGCATGGAGTCTACTGAGGCTGCTGCTGTGCCTGCATTGCAGTCTGATTTCAACTTTTGCTCACTTTTGCTTCCTGCCCTCTGCATGGGTGTCAATCCCAAGGTCATCTAGATTTTCTACTGTTTTTTTTTTTTTTTTTTTTTTTTTTTTTCTAGAAACTGCATATTTTGTGTGTTGCGTTTAGGTCTACCATCCATTTTGAGTTGATTTTTGTAAAAGTTGTAAGGCCTATCCTTTCTCCATTGAGTTACCTTGACTTCTTATATCAACGGTCATTTAGCTACATTTGTGTAGGTCTATTTCTCTATTTGAATCTATTCTTCTGTGTATCTATCCTTTTGCTCATATCACCCTGTTTTGTTTACTGTAACTTTAGAGTAGTCTTGAATTTAGGTTGTGTGCTTCCTTCATTTCTGTGTTGGCTATTCTAGAGTTTTTTGCCTTTCCATATAAATTTCAGAATCAGTGTGCCAATACTTATAAAATAGCTTGCTAGGATTTTGATTGAAAATTAACTGAATCTATATAGATTGAGTTGGGAATAACTGACATTTAAACAATATGGAGTCTTCCAATTCATAAATACAGAATAGCTCTCCATTTATTTCAGTCTCTGATTTTTTTCTATCAGTGTTTTGTGGTTTTATGCAATAGATTCTATCCCTGTTGTTACATTTATAACTAAATATTTTATTCTTTTGGTGCTATTTTAAGTGACAGATTTAAAAAATTGATTTCAACTTTCAATTGTTCATTGCTGGTATATGGAAAAACATGAAATAGCTTGATCGGGATTGTGCTGAGTCTATATACCAAGTTAGAAAGAAGTAACATCTTAACAATATTTTATCTTCCAATCCATGTAAGTGGAATGTCTATTTATTTATATTTTCTTAGATTTCATTAATCAGAGTTTTATACTTTTCTGCATAAAGATTATGTACATAATTTGTTAGATTTATAGGTGTTTCAATTTTATGCCAGCATAAATGGTATAATGCTTTTATTTTCAAATTCCAGCTGTTCATTGTTGGTATAAAAAAGGCAATTGATTTTTGGATATTAACCTTATATCCTGTGACTTGCTATAATCACTTATAAGTTGCAAGAGTTTTTCCCATCAATTTTATAGAATTTTCTGCATATACAATCCTGTCTTCTGTGAACAAAGGCAATTTTATTTCTTCCTCCATTCTGTGTATATATGGTTTCCTTCTCTTGCCTTATTGCATTTGCTAGGACTTCCAGTACAATGTTGAGTAAGAGTGGTTAAAGAGGACATCCTTGCCTTGTCCCAGTATGGGAGGAAAACATCCAGTTTCTCACCATTAAGTATAAATTTTGCTGTAGGGTTTTTGTGGATGTTCTTTATCAAGTTGAGGAAGTTTCCTCTACTTCTAGTTTGCTAAAAGTTTTTATCATGAATGAATGTTAGGTTTTGTCAAATGTTTTTATGCATTGATTCATGTGATTACATGATTCTTCTTTTTCAGCCTGTTGATGTGGTGGGTTACCACATTGTTTTTCACATATTAATTACCACATAATAGTTTTTTGAGTGTTCAACCAGCCTTCCATATCTAGAATAAACTCTACTTGTTTGTGGTAGATAATTCATTTTATAAATTATCAGATTAAATTTGCTAATATTTCATTGAGGAATTTTACATCTATTTTCATAAAAGATACTGATGTGTAGCTTTCTTTCTTGTCCTTATCTGGTTTGGGTATTAGGGTACCGCTAGCCTCACAGAATGAGTTAGAAAGTGTTCCCTCCACTTTTATATTCTGGAAGATGCTACAGAGAATTCATCTGATTTTTTCCTTATACATCAGTGAAACTAGTGCTTACTTTGTTGGAAAATTGTTATTTATTTAACTTCTTTAATAGTTATAAGCCAATTAAAATGATACATTTCTCCTTGGTATATCAATTATACTTCTTAAAAATATTTTCTCATTGCCCTAGATGTTGTAATATATATTTATAGCTAATCTGAGTCCACTCTCAAATAACACTACTACTTAAAAAATAGTACAGGTTCCTTATAACAGTATTCCCAATTCCTCCCTCCTGTTCCTTATTACTGACATTCACTTAGGTTATCTATGTGTTATAACCACCCAACACATTGTTGCTATTGTTACTTGGACAAACTGTTACCTATTAGATCAATTAAAAATAAGAAAAATGAAGACTTTGTTTTACTTTCACTTATTCCTTCTCTGATGCTCTTTCTCTATGTAGATCTGTTTCTCACCCATTATTTTCTTTCTCTCTGAAGAACTTATTTTAACGTTTCTTGTAGGACAAGCAATGAATACCCTTGGTTTTTGTTTGTGTGGGAAAGTCTTTAGTCTTACGTTTTTTTTACAATGAAAATTATTTTTCTATTCCAATCGTTTTGGGGTACAGATGGTTTTTGGTTACACCAATAAATTCTATAGTGGTGAATTCTGAGATTTTAGTGTACCTGTCACTTGAGCAGTGTACACTGTACCCAATATGTAGCCTTTTGTCCCCCAACCCCCTCTCAACTTTCCCCACCGTGTCACCAAAGTCCATTATATAATTCTTATGCCTTGGTATCCTCATAGCTTAGCTCCTACTTGGAAGTGAGAACACACGATATTTGCTTTTCCATTCCTGAGTTACTTCACTTAGAATAATGGCCTCCAGCTTCATCCAAGGTGCTACAAAAGACATTATTTCATTCCTTTCTATTAGACTTCACTTTTGAAGAAAAATTTCAGTGTGTATGCAGTCCTACATTGGTGGGGAGTTTTACTGCAAAATTTTCAATATTCAAACTATTAAACATATTTTTATTTCAACAGTTGAAATATTTCACTTCACTCTCCACTTGTTTGCATGACTTCTGTTGTGAAGTTTGATGTAATTCCTATCCTTGTTCTTCTAAAGGAAAGGTGGTCCCCATGCCCCTGGCTTCTTTCAAGATTTTCTCTGTCTTTTGTTTTCTGCATTTTGAATGTGATATACCTAAAATGTACATATATTTTATTTTTATCCTGCTTTGGTCTGTGGTTTGCTGTCCGTCACTGCCTGGAGTTGGTCAACTGCAAGTTTAGCGAGCACACAGTCCTTCACAAGACCAGCCTCACTTCTGACACCAACCCCAAATTGGGTGGTGTTCCCAAAACCACCCTGGCTAGGAGCTGTGCTGTCTTTAATATTTGCTGTGTCTGCAGATGCCAGACCCAAAGTCACTGATTTTAATTTTGCTCAGCTTTTTCCTTGTTGTAAAGGTGAGAGTGAAAATGTCTAAGCTTTTCACATGTCAAAGATGAAATCAGAAGCCAGAGTCTTTCCATTTTCATTACTGCTGCATAATGCTGACTATTTTTTTCCTCCATCTACCCCGGCAAGATCCTGAGTCACCTGCCAGAAGCTTATGACCCACATGGAAGATGTCAGTGGACAGTTCCCTCAGGCCTTTTCATTGGATGCTATGAGATGAGCCTGAGCTCCAGAAGGTAAGGGTTTTTGCCAGTTGTGTTGCCTGTTGCATTTTAGTGCCTAGAGCAGTGCCTGGCACAACTCATGTTTGCTGAGTGACCAAATAAATTATCAATCTTTAGGAAACCCTTGAGATCATTTCCCAAGCCTGTACACCTTTAATGGCTCCAGTCAGCTCTCATTTCTGCAAACAATCTACCTTTCTCTGAGACTCCCAGCTGCCCAGTCTAAGGTTTGCATTGACTTCACACCGGAGAAGTAAAACTGGTAGGAGACCCCAAATATACAGTCCCCGTGTCTAGTGTCTCCGTCATTCCACTTGGTTTTCAAAAATTCCCAAAGGAAACCATTTCCAGCCAGAGATTAACAGTGGCATCTGATTGTTTGTCTGCAAGGGAGCTCCCACTTATTCAGGATTTACCCTGTGCCTTTCCTTGAAATCTATACTTTCAATTAGACGTGTAATTCTTATTACATTCTTGTGAGATATGGTGTATTATGGTCTAACTTTTATAATGAGGAACTGAAGAAGAGAGATTATATCACTTGAGTAAGGGCACAGAGTAAGCAGGTGGTAGAATCTGGATCCATACCCAGGCCTGGCTTTCTCTAGACTGTTTTTACATTTTCAGAAGTGGGAAAATGATGCCAGCAGCAGAGAGGGAGGGCTGGGTTTTCCTGTGAACTTTACACAAGAAAATCCCTGTTGAAATCCATCTGTAGAACAAGATGTACCTGTTAATAGGGACAGGGTCATTCCATGGGGCTAAGGGGAGGAGAGAGCGGAGGACTGGGCATGGGAAGAGGGAGAGCCTTTCCTAACTGAATACTAGGCCAACCTGGCTGCAGGATGCCTTGACTCCTGGAAGTCTCCAGGGCAGGTGTCTGAGAGTTGAGACCATGGGCACCTATGCCCTATGTTCACTCTCACCTTCTTCCTGGCCACCAGGATGCTGTTTCCTCCCACCCTTGTTCCTATGGTAACTGGCAGAAGGTGTTATCTGACAGCCAGCTCACCTGTTGAGAGAAACCAGTTTGCACCAGTAGCTCAGTAGTATCATGGGTCGCTGAATGGGTACATTCAGATTTGGGTGGGGGATTCGATGGCAACAGCCAAAGGGTGCCATCAATGTCCCTAAAAGCAGAGATACTGCCATGAATAAGCACTAGAGATGGGTCAGCTCTGAGTTGAATCCTGTCTGCCACTAACTAGTTGTGAGCCTTTGGCAAGACAGTAAACTTCAGATCCTCTGCTTCCTGATCTAACCTATAGGGAAAAGTGCTCTGCCACCATAGAGCTGGGCCCCAGGAGACGGTAAGTTGTGGGGTGCATAGAGCAGTGAGCCTGCACTGTGGTTCGCCCATCTCCAACCATTCCCAGAGTCAAATCGTTTCTCCCAGATGGGCAGAAACAGAAACCATTATAGGAAACTGGGTCTCTAAGAAAAGCCGCTGACTCAGCCCTTATTTGGTTCTGTGGCTGGGGGTGGGTGAGCCTGGGCTTCCGCTGGGCTCCCTGGAGGGCAGTGTGGCTGGCAGAGCATCTGTCTAGACATTCTCTGAGGCTCTGCCCAGCCTCTTCCTTGGCATAGATTCCTCTGCTCCTCAGGGCTGACAGCTCTGAGCCCAGGAAAGCAAGAGGGCTGAATTGTGTTCCCCCACCCTAGTCCATGCTGAAGCCTAACCTCCAATGCCCCATACAGAAAGTGGCTGTATTTGGAGATAGGGCCTTTAAAGATCAAAGTTAAAATAAGTGATTAAGTTAAAATGAGGCCATTAGGGTGGGCTCTAGTTCAATACGACTGGAGTTCTTATAAGCAGAGGAGATAAGGACACAGACACAGACTGTGTGAAGACACAGGGAGAAGGTGATATTTACAAGCCAAAGAGAGAGGAGAAAAAAGCCTGCTGATACCTTGATCTAAGACTTCCAGCATCCAGAATGGGAGGAAATACATGTGTGTTGTGAAAGCTCCGTGGCCCGAGGTACTTTGTCACGGCAGCCAGAGCAAACTCATGTACCTGTCCTTCCTCTCCCTCAGTGTGAACAAGGGAATTTCAGCACTGGTGGGGGGCTCTTGGAGGCAGGGCTCCTTCTGGGGTCACCATGAATGGAGCACTTCACCTTGTTTCTGGGCTTCTGTCTCTTGACATCCCCACACCCACTTCCTCACTGGGCCTGGTATTTGACCCCAACTCCCTGTCTCCCCGAGTTTGAGCAGTTTCTACACTCCTCCAAGGTTGGCAAGAGAAAAATGTCTAGGGTTTAGCTCATAGCTTGCAGCACAGCTTTGGGTGCCCCGTGACCTGTCCTAGCCCCTTGGCCAGCTCTGAGTTCAGCCACAGCTGTGGTAAAGCATCCCCTCTTGGGTGAGCCCACTGATGGCTTCCCACTCCAGGCTCTCAAGTATGGCCTTTCTCTGAAGCCACAGGGACCCTAGAGCCCCAGGCAAACAAATGCAGTCCAGAGTGCGGGGCATCCACATCCCTGGGGTGGCCCTCAGCCAAGGGAGAAAGGGGGCTGGGTAAAACCCACCCTCTCCCCTTCCAGGCTCACAGCAGGTGAGTCTGCACTCTTCCCAGAGTCCCTGTGGAAATGAGTCTTGGGACAGCAGCAACCTCCATTATGCCCCTCACACTAGCCTTCCCTCCTTCCTGGTGTCACTCTTTGCCCCATCAATCCTGCTTCCTGGCATCACCTCCCAAATCAACTACCTGTACCCAAGCCCTTGTCTTAGGCTCTGCTATTGGGCAACATAAATATAAACCACTTCCTGGCTGGGTAAACAGAATGGAAGGACTGTACTTTTGAGGTTCAGTTTTCTCCTCTGTAAATTGGGAACATTAATATCTCACAAGCTAGCTACAGGAATTAAATGACATCACCCCTATGGATATTGAAGAGAGTTGTAAACTGTGCAAGGGATATCAATGCTATTATTTATTATTACTTTTAGTCTGGTGGTAGCATCAGGTCCTTACTCTATCTCTCTTTTCATTAAAGAAAGAAGAAGGAAAATCTCCATCTTCAGACTTGTTTCCTAGAGGACCTATGCTGCCAGGTGCAGGTGAACGTCCTGGAGAGGCATGGTGGCAAAGGGGTTAATAACATGGCTGCTCCCTCTCCTTCTGCTGCTGCCTCCTCCTCTGCCCTGCACAGTCTCAGCATTTCCCCAATGGCTGTCAATAAAGGCATGTTAGATGTGGGGACACTGTATAAAGGAGACATTCGAAGTGGCTGAGTCTTTCCAGCTCAGCCCTGCATCCATGCTGTCTGCGTGCCTGTGTCCCACACTTGGTGCTTGTGCAGGGAGACTGGGGTGAGCAGGATGAAGCCCTTAGAGCTTGTGGCATGGCTCTTCCGAAAGGCCTTCCAGGAATGCCTGCTCGAGTCTGCCCACAGGGCTGCTCCTGACCAGGCTCCAAGAGCCAACAGGGATTTTCCCTGCTCTGAGATCCTGGGCTGCATCAGGGTCCTCCTGGCTCTTCCTGCTCCTTGTACTCCCTGCACTAGAGCCCTGCCCTTTGTCAGACCAAGATCTCCTAGAGGAGAGGGGCTATATCTCTACACGTGTGATGTGGGTCCAAGCTTTAGAGCCATGACTGCTGGCAAACAGTACTGGCTGAAGACCGGTGGCTGCAGTCACCCCTGATAGGACAGTGGAAGACCAGAGAGGAGTTCTCACTTGAGGTAACCACAAAGAGACCATGAATTAGGCAGGCAAAGCCCAAACCTTGACTGGCACGCAACCCAGAGTGCTGGGAGGGAAGTCAGAAGGGACAGTGCAAAGGGTTCAGGAAGTAGAGCAACTCGTACAATCAGGATGTGAAAGCAAAAGGAAACAAGTTGTAATAGTACATTGGGGTATGCAGGGGACATATCAGGGAGGGATGGAGTCTGAGCAACTTCCACATAATGTCCAGAACTTTAGCCTCACCCTAAGAGCTCCAGTGTGAAGGGCCAGAGTGGGTGGCTGAGACAATCAGAAAAGCTGCCTGCACACACATTTCTGCCATCCCTGCAAGGCCAGTATCTGAGAATCTGATCTCCAGAGAAGCCAAACAGGCCTTTAGATGAATGCCACTGAGAGTTCCCTGCCCTGGGCATCCACAGTTTTGAAGCTGCAGGTGGGGACAGGCTTCAGCTATTGTGTTGAGGTGGGGGGCAAGGGGTAGAAAGGAGCCATTAATTATTGCTTGTGTGAGGCCATGCAATAGGTGTCATTCTTCACTCACAGGCTATTGTACAGAGATGGCTGACAGGTACACAGATGGATGGATGGATGGATGGATGGATGGTGAATGAATGAGTGACAGATGAAGAGCAAATGGTGAATGTAGGTGGATGGGTAGGTGAGTGAATGGGTGGATTCGTAGGTGGATGGATGGTAGATGGGCAGGTAGATGAATGGTAAAGGGATGGGTAGGCGAATGACTGGTGGGTATATAAATGGATGGATGGATGGGCAAATGGATGAATGGATGGGTAGATGGATGGATAAATGGTGGATGGGTGGGCGAATGAATGGGTGGCAAATGGGCAAATGGATGGATGGATGGGAAGATGGATGGTGGATAGGTGGATGGGTGTGGATGGATGAATGGTGGATGAATGGGTGAATGGATGGTGCTGGGGTCAGTGAGATGAGACGAAAAGAAGACAGCACCTGCTGGGAGAGTCAATAAGAAAAAGCACAAAGTATTCTCACTTCACCTATCTCTTCACCTACATTCTCCTCCCAACAAAGATGTCTCCACTCTCCTAGCTGCCAACGCCAGTAGGTTGGTCTCAACTTATCTTCTTTCTCCCTCCTTTCCACATGCTGCCAGCCACTCGTATGTTCCATTTTCTTAGACTGTTATGTTTTACCACCACTGTTTTTGCCTGTATTCTCATAAGCTCTCCCTTGGGCTGCTTAAGTAGTCTTCTGCCTAGTAGCTCTCCCTGCTCTGGTTTCTTCTCCCTTTGTTCATCCACTATCCCTTCTAGAGCCATTCCCTTAGAATCTTAGAATGGCCTCCAATCTTCCCTTGGTTTCCCATAACAGACACTACAGAATGAGGTCTTGTAACTGCTTTGTAATGTAACTTGGTCAGGCTGAATTACACTCCCCAGGATTCCCTTTTGTGTATCTTTCCTATTAGTCTGTGCCACGGGGAAATTCTTGAGGGATTTGGGAGACATACATTGCTGCTGGTCAGTGGATTTACCTCATCAGTGTGAAGCAGCAGCTGGACCTGCCACTGTTCCTCCTTCCCATGAAGACTTGGTAAGCTTCTTTGACTTCTGGGCCAGGGGTGTGTGTGTGTGTGTGTATGTGTATGTGTGTGTGTGTGTATTTAGCTTAATGTTGAAGGGCCCTGGCTTCCGTAGGATTATCTTGTACCACCAAAATCAATGATCCCATTACCCAGCTAGAAACCCCAGACACCTGAGTGCCTTCCCTGCCCAGTACTGTCAAGTCTTGCCCATTTTTTCTTCCCAATATCTCTTGAACCTCCTTTTCCCTCTATATTCTTACTGACTCAAGCCCTCAGGAAGGTCGCCTGACCACCATTAGTCCTATCTCCATAATATTTATTCATTCATTCAACAAACAGCTATTAAGCATATATTATGTGTCAGACATAATTCTAGGCACCGTGCAAACAGCTCTAACTTTAACCTTTCCTTCCTAATTCTAGTGGTGCTAGTGGTGTTTAAATAATGAGCAAAGGGATAGTGGCAATAATGCCTACATGATCGTGCCTATACTCTAATTAAAGAAAGGGGATATGGGAAACTTGAAATACAAAAGTAAAAAGCAGGACTTCCAGCAATGGCTGAATGATGAAGTCAGCTAATTATCTCCCCCCAAAAAACTATAAAGCTTGAAAAACTGATAAAACAACCATTTCTGTACTCTGGAAATTGACCAAAGACATGCAACAATCAGAAAAGTGTTTATGCTTGAAAAACTGCTAAGCTTTGAGTAGAACAGACAATGTCTGCTTTGCACTGTTGTTCTGTTTGTTAGGGGGGTTCCTATCCCACTTCTCTCAGCTCAGGCCTCACATAGATTGTGCCAAGGTAGGGCATGTCATGGAGAGCAGTAATTTTGCTGATGCAGTCAAAAGTTGCTCATTCAATTATGATTGTCATTAGAACTGACAATACTGGCAGCTAGTGAATGGGGAGGACCAGCACTCCATTAGTCTGAGGTAGAGTAAAGGTTGGGGCAAGTATATTCCTGGCTTAGACTGCATGCATGTGCAGTGAAGATCAAAGATGGCTCAGAGCATCCACACATTTTTATCAACCCTAAGACTGAGGGCATGTGCAGAGGTGATATGAAAGGTCCAACAGAAAGTAAAAGTCAAGAAAGTCTTGAAAACAACCTGAACTTTGAGAGTATTTCCTTACCCATGCACAGATCTATTGGGAGAGAATAGAGGGCTTACTGGCTCTTGGTTTGAAGATGACATCTGTCTCATCATTGGCTGATTACTAAATTACACAGAAACAAGAGTGACCCCTAGGAAGGCAGGTTTAAAGGTACGAGTAAGAATAAAGGCAAATATAACAGGTATTAGTTACTACATTCTGTGAGGGAGACAGATTTCACAGATTTAGGACAGGCAAGTTATTAAATAAGTGAACAATTTAACAACAACATTAATCATGTGAGAAAATCAGAATTCAGGGTTATTAAAATATGCTATTTAAAATGCCCAATTTCTAACAACCAAAAAAGAGAGAGAGAGATGTACAAAGGAAAAGTGTGACTCATATGTAGAAAATAGTCAATAGAAACTGTTTCTGAGTACTGCCAAATTTTGGATTTAACAGAGACTTTGAAATAGCTATTGCAAATATGTTCAGAACACTTAAAGAAACACGATTAAAGAACTACAGGGACATAGGACAATAATAAATCAATAAGCAGAGAATTTCAGTGAGATAGAAAATATTTGAAACCAAATGGAAATTATTGAGTTGAACATTCAATAACTAAAATAAAAATTTGCTGGAGAAGCTCAACAGATGATTTGAGAAAGGAGAAGAAAGAATGGGTGAATGTGAAGACAGAGCTATATAAATGATCAAACCTGAAGAACACAAAACAATTTAAAAAGTTGAAGAGCAAAGAAAAGACTTTCAGAGACCTATAAAGCAACATAAAGCATGCCAACATATGTGTAATGCAAGTCCCAGACAGAAGGGGACAAAAGAGAAAGAGACAGAAATACTATTTGTAAAAGATAATTACTGACAATTCCTAAATTTGATGAAAAGCTTATTTTTCATTTATAATAAGCTCAAATAATCCCAAGTAGGATAAATACAAAGAGATCTACACCTCAGCAACTTAGAGATAAACTCTTGAAAGTCAAAGAGAAATTCCTGAAGCAGCAAAAGAAAAATGTCTCGTCACATGAGAGGGAGTAATGACGCAATTAACAGCTGCCTTCTCATCTGAAACAGTGAAGGCCAGAAGTGGGAGGACATATTCAAAATGCTGAAAGAAGAATAAAAACGGTTAACTAAGAATCCTGTATCCAAAAATATATCCTTCAAAATGAAGGCAAAATAAAGATATTTCCAGATAAACAAAGATTGAGAGAATTCCTTGCTAGCAGATCTATGTTATAAGACATTAAGCTGAAATGTTTTAAGCTGAAAGGAATTTCACTGTGCAGTAACTTG
This sequence comes from Cheracebus regulus, assembly GCA_963574635.1. Lineage (NCBI taxonomy): Eukaryota > Metazoa > Chordata > Mammalia > Primates > Pitheciidae > Cheracebus > Cheracebus regulus. The sequence goes on along the minus strand of CAUYQU010016803.1, from coordinate 25,350 downwards.
AATCCACAAGAATAAATGAAAAACACAGGAAATGGTAAACATGTGGGTTAATATGAAGGTCCCATAAATTTATTTTTCCTCTTAATGTCTTTTAAAGACATGGTATGTATAAAGCCATAGTTATAACAGTGTATTTTGAGCTTATCATATATAAACAAATGTTATGTATGATAAGCCCAAAACAATAATAGCACAAAGGAAAATGGATAAAATGGAGCCTTATTGGAGCAAAAGTTTCTATATTTTACTGGAATTATTAATCTGAAGTAGATTAAGGTAAAATGCATATTGTAATCTCCAGAGTAAATACTAAGACAACACAAAAAATACAGTAAAAAAAAATTAAAATAGTATACTAGAAAATATCTAACACAAAAGAAGATGGTAAAAGAAAAAGAGGAACAAAAAAGAGAAGGGATATAGGAAACAAATTATAAAAAGACAAATGTAAATTGAAACTTATCAATAATTACATTAAATGTGAATGGTCTAAATATCTCAATCAAAGTACAAAGACCATCTGCATAAAATAGCAAGGTCCAATTGTATGTTGTCTATAAGAGATACTTTATAGATTCAAAGACAAACTGGTTAAAAGGAAAAGGATAGAAAAATATATGCCACACAACAGTAACCATAAGACAGCTGGAATTGGTCATGTTAATATATGATAAAATAGACATTAAGAAAGAAATATTCTGGGCCAGGCATGGTGGCTCACACCCATAATCCCAGCAATTTGGGAGGCTGGGGTGGGTGAATCACCTGAGGTCGGGAGTTTGAGACCAGCCTGATCAACATAGAGAAACCCCATCTTTACTAAAAATACAAAATTAGCCAGGTGTGGTGGCTCTTGCCTGTAATCTCAGCTACTTGGGAGGCTGAGGCAGGAGAATTGCTTTAACTGGGAGGCAGACATTGCAGTGAGCCAAGATGGCACCATTGCACTCCAGCCTGGGCAACAAGAGCAAAACTCTGTCTCAAAAAAAAAAAAAAAAAAAAGAAAGAAAGAAACATTCTGAAAAGAGGAACAGTTAGCAATGAAAAACAGTGAAGGTATTAGGAAGCTATAACAATCATAAACATATGGAGATAACATGGGAGCCTCAAAATGCATAAAGCAAAACCAGAAAATATTGAAGGAGAAACAGAGAACTGATTAAAGTTGGAGATGTCCATATCCCAATCTCAATAATTGACAGAACAACTAGACCAAATATCGGCAACTATATAGATGTCTTGAACAACAGTATCAACTAATTTGACCTGATAAACATACCTAGGGCATTCCTCATAATGACTGCAGAATATACATTATTTTTCAGTACATTTAGAATATTCTCTAAAAGAGACCTATGGTAAGCCATAAAACATGTCCTGATCAATTAAAAAAGTTAAATAATACAAAGTACATTCTCTACCTTTGAATTAAAAATAACAACAGAAAGAAATTTTGGAAACCTTCAAATATTTGGAATTTAAACAACACACTACTAAATCATCCACATGTCACACAGGAAATCAGAAGGGAAGTTGGAATATATTTTGAATGAAATGAAAATGAAAAATGATATGCCAGTATTTATGGTATACAGCAAAATCACTGATCATAAGGAAATCTATAGCTTTAAACACCTACATCAGAATATAAGAGCTCAAATCAATAAGTTAAGCCTTCACGTTACAACTAGAAAAATTAGTAACTAAATTTAAATTGAGCAGGAAAAGAATAAAGATTAGAACAGATATAAAAAAAAAATCAATGATCTAGAAAGCAGTTAAACATTAGGGAAAATCCATGAAACCAAAAGTTAGTTTGTTGAAAACATTAATAAAATGGACAAGCCTTTAGCTAGACTGACCAAGAATAAAAAATCAGTAATGAAAGAGGGGACATAATATCAATTCAACTGAAATTAAAAAGACTTATTGAGGAATACTATGAACAATCTTATGCCAATAAAGACAGAAGTAATCACACACATACACAGACGTGCACCCACTTCCTGCCACAGACATATAAATAGACATAACACCAATACTTTACAACATCTTTCAGAAAATGAGGAAAAAATACATCCCAAATCATTCTATGATGCCAGTAGTAACTTGATATTAAATCTAGATGAAAACATCCTACAAAAAGAAAACTACAAGGCTAATATCCTTCATTAACATACATAAAAAACTCAACAAAATATTAGCAAAGTAAATTCAGCAAGATATATAAAGGATTACACACCATGACTCAATGGGATTTATCTAGGAATGCAACATTAGTTTGAAACCTGAAAACATCAATTAATGTTGTACCTCTATTACACATCTATTTATTTTATTAATATGAATAGAATAAAGGACAAAAGTCATATAATCATCTAATGGATGCAGAAAAGCATCTGACAAAAATCCAATAGCCATTCATGATTTTGAAAAAACAACAACTCTCAACAAACTAGGAATAGAAGGGAAATTAGCTAACGTGTTAAAGGGTATCTATGACAAACCCAGAGACCAACATCATATGTAACCATAAAAATACTGAATGCTTTCCCCTTAAAATAAGTACAAAGGCAGAGGTAGCCACTTTCTTCACTTCTAGTCAACATTATACTGTACTATTCTAGCCAGTACAATAGACAGAGAGAGAAAAAGGAAAAAAGGAGGGTAGGGAGAGAGAGAGGCAAAGAGAGGAAGGCAGAGAGAGAGAGAGGGGGGGAGAGAGAGAGAGAGAGAGAGAGAGAGAGAGAGAGAGAGAGAGAGAGAGAAATTTAAAGCCAGATTGGAAAGGAAGAAGAAAATCTGTTTTTATCTGCAGATGATATGATACTGTATTTGGAAAATAATCACAATAACTAATTTAAAAAACTGCTTTTTTTTGTTGAACGTCTGCTGGGTTTTGGTATCAGGATGATGTTGGTCTCATAAAGTGACTTGGAAAGGATTTCCTCTTTTTGTATTGTTTGGAATAGTTTGAGAAGGAGTGGTACCAGCTCCTCTTTGTACATCTGGTAGCAGTCTTAACTACTCTCAGTAGTTGATAGGACAAGTTAAAAGAAAATAAATAAGAATATAGAAAAGTGGAATAGAATTATCAACCAAATTGACCCAGTGGAAATCCAGAAACATTCTATCAACAACAGAAAAGTACTCTTTTCTTTTAAATACACAGAAAACACTCATTGAGATAGGTAATATGGTTGACTATATAACTAAGTCTCAGTAAACGTACACATTTTGAAATCATTAGAAATATGTTACCTGACTACAAAATGAATAAATTTAAAATTGGAAATAAAAACATAACTGGAAATCTACAATTACTTGAAAATTAAGCAACATATTGCCAAATAAACTCCTTGTCAAAGAAGAAATCACAAGATAAATTAGTAAATAGCTTGAATGTAATAAAAATGAAAACACATATTTAGAATTGTAATATATAGCTTGCAGGCAAAGCAGTGTTTAGGAGAAATTTTATAGTGTCCAATTATTATGAAAAGAATAAAGATCTGATATCAATGATTTAAATTTCTCTCTTGAGATAATAGAAAGATTAAGCAAATTCAATGCAAAGTAAATAGGAAGAAGAGACTAATAAAAAGGAGAATATAAATAATAAATTAAAAGTAACAAATAACAGAGGTAATTAATAAAAATACAAGTTATAGATTTGAAAATATTAACAAATTTGATAAACTCTCGGTAGGTAAATCAAGAAAGGAAGGACACAAATTACAAATATTCAAAATAAAACAAGATCTCACTATGTATCCCAGAACATCAGGTGAGTAATACAATAACTATAACTATTTATATATTTAATGCCAAGAAATTTGACAACTTGAATGAAATGGACTAATTAATTAGAAGTCACATATGACCAAAATTGATACTGAATGAAACAGAAACTTAGATAGCCCTATACCTATAAAAGAAATTGTTTGCCATTAAAAATTTTGTCACAGAAAACTCTAGACCTAGTTTTCTTCTCTGGTGAGCTATATCACACTTTATTATTATTATTTATTTTTTTATTGCATTTTAGGTTTGGGGGTACATGTGAAGAACATGCAATATTGTTGCATAGGTACACACGTGGCAGTGTGATTTGTTTTCTCCCCATGCTGTCTCTCCCCAAGTCCCCACCCCACACTGTCCCTCCCCTATTTCCCCCCAACAGAACCCAGTATGTAGTGCTCCCCTCCCTGTGTCCATGTGTTCTCATTGTTCAACACCCACTTATGAGTGAGAACATGTGGTGTTTGATTTTTAATAAAGAAATAATACTTACTCATCCAACATTATTTCTAGAAATTATATGAGGATGGAAAACATCACAATTCATTCTATGAAGTTGTATTACACTGATGAGGAAAACATAAAGGGACATCCTAGGAAAAATAAATTATAGGTCAATATTCTTCATGTATCTAGATATAAATTTCCTTGACAGGACCTCCGTTTTCTACTTCAATATTTAAAGCTTTTGTAATCACTTGCATCACTCCTGTCCACAGAAGAAAAGAGCTGAAAACAGAAAAACAAATCTTCCTAAATCCTTCAAAGAATTAAGATGACAGGGAAACCTCTGCCCTCAAAAATGAAGAGACAAGTGAATACAGAGAATCAAAGCTTACTGGGATCAGAAGCTACTAAAGCCAGTAACTGGTCTACAGTACAACACTTGTAGATTACAACAGAGCTACACAACAAAGACTAATTATGAAAGAGTTTCTAGGGAAATTCAAAGTAAGCAGAGAGACAAAAACAAGGATCTTAGAGAAATTTGAAGTCTCTGACTCTTATGACTATAATAAACATTAAACATAGACTAACTTCTAGCCAGATAATCATAAAACTTCACTCTGAAGGCCCAATTGCCTCATTTTCTATTACCTAATACATCATGTCTGGCTTTCAACCAAAATAACAAAGCCTTCTAAAAGTCATTATAACACATTGTGTGAAGAGACAGCACAAAATCAGAACCAAGCTCAGCTATGGCAGAGATTTTAGAATTATCAGACTGAGAATTTAAAATAACTGTGATTAATATGTTAAAGGCTCTAATGAAAAAAGTGGGCAAGGTGCAAGAACATGTTGGTAATGTAAGTGGAGAGAGAACTTCTCAGAATCAAAGGAAATACTAGGAATAAACAACACTGCACCACAAATTACAAATGCCTTTGATAGGCTGGTTAGTAGACTATACACAGCCGATGATAGGATCAGTGGACTTGATGACATGTCAATAAGAACTCCCCAAATTTAAACACAAAGAGGAAAACAAAGGAGAAAAAATAGAACATAATATCCAAGAACCATGTGATAATTACAAAAGGTATAATAGCAGTGTAGCTGGAATACCAGAAGGAAAAGAAAAAGAAAATAGAAGAAATATTTGAAGAAATAATGCTTATGCATTCTCCAATATTAATGACAAACATAAACCACAGATCTAGAGAGCTCAGAGAACATTGAACTGAATAAGAACATGAAAAGCTCTGAAAATGTCACAGCTTCCTCACTAAGACAGGAAATAGAAAGCCAGTAATGACAGAAATTACTACCACCCTCAAAGGCTTAAATAATACTAAAATGATGGTTCAATCACATACTTATTTAAGTTACTAGTCTGGCTTCTGAAAAAATAGAGAAGGATCATTGAGGATAGATTTGGACAGCTACAGAATTAATCAATAGTAATCCCAAGTTCAGCTAGTCTTTCAGTAGTATCTGCAATAGATTTACAGACTAGATTTACCTCATTCTTGATTGCGATATGTAGCTTTTGATCTGAAAAATATGTTATTTTCAATAGCCATCTAGAGTACAAGAAGGAGCATAAATTCATGTGGTATGGCAAAGATGGTAATATGATTAGGCTTTGTTTCGCCACCAAATTCTTATCTTGAATTGTAATCCCCTTAATCTCCATAATCCCAATGTGTCAAGGGAGAGAGGAGGTTGAATTAATTGAATCATGAGGGTGGTTCCTCCATGCTGTTCTGGAGATAATGGACAAACTCTCAGGGGATCTGATGGTTTTATAAGGGGCTCTTCCCTCTTTGCTCTGTACTTCTTCCTGCCGCCTTGTGAAGAAGGTGCCTGGCTTCCCCTTTGCCTTCCACCATGATTGTAAGTTTCCTGAGGCTTCCCCAGCCATGCTGAACTGTGAGTCAATAAAACTTCTTTCCTTTTTAAATCACTCAGTCTCAAAAAATTCTTTATAGCAGTATGAAAATGGACTAATATAGATGGTAAGATGTAAGAGGTTATAGTCTTAAGATTTTATTATTTTCTCAATCTCCTATGCAATATAATCTGAAAGGACTTTGATCATCTGAATATTCCATCAACATCACCTTACCCCACTCTACTAATGAAATGTAAGCCAAACTGAGGAGCAGGAAGTGGCAACTACCCTGGAGAGTCGTAGAAAATCCCTATACTAATTCAGGAGCATAGTGCTTTAGAGCAGTTTGAAGAGTCCAGGGCATCTTTTTCAAGGTAAAGAGCACATTATTGAACTTTGCATGTACTTGATACATCTGTTTCGGTTTTGCAGGTATCATATAGTGTACTGGGAATACTGCTCTGACTCATTTATTGGGTAACTTGGATGCTGTCAGTTTTGATAGAGATAAAGAAAAAGGGAGGAGTCTGCAGCAACTCCAGACTGCAGTCTTGCTGTTGGGTCATACAAGAAAGCAGATTTGTTGGTTTTAGATTTGTCAGTTCTAGACTTGTCTATGGTTAATACAGATACTATGTGGTGTTTCTACATAATCCCAGTATCGAGAGTCACAGCACAGAGCTCTATGATTGTGGAGCAATGCCATACTATTTGCAGTGGGGAACTCTCTATAAATGAGAAGTCATTTCCTGGCATTTTATAAGACCCAGGAAGAGCTTGTTTCTCTGACCAGGACAGGTTAAGTGACTATGAAACAAAGTTATTCATCTGGAGGTTGGTTTTGTCAGATCCTCCAATATGCTAAATGTGTGCACCCAGCAGCAATCTATTATATTGCTGAAGTGGTTAATATAGGATGTGATCTGAGCAGCTTCAGAGGGCAGGATATATGTGCTTAGTTGTTGGGGAACTGAAAATTGACTGTTATTAGATTTCAGCCCAATTCAGTGGTGAATCTGAAATACAGTGTTTAAGGGAAATCCTCTCAGCAGGTGGAGCATTGACAATCCAATTAAATTGGGAAAAGAAGTCACCCAAGGTAAGGATATATACCGCTCAGTGACAGGTTGAATCTGGAAGAAGAAAGGTTAGGTTACTAGGGATAAAGAGTTCTCTGGAAAAGTTAGGTGGATAAACTCATAGGATTTGGAAGAGCTATATATAAGGATCCACATGTCTTACTTTAATAATCACCAGGGAGCATTCACTCAGAAGGAGCAACATAAGCAGGTAGGCAAGGTGACTCTTCCAGTAGATGTTGGCCAGCCTCTATCCTTGGCTACTCTGCTGGTTGTACCTGAACAGATTAATAACCAATGATAACAGAAATGGAGGCAATTTCTGGACCTAGCAGCACCGATCCAGCTACTCCAAATCCTGACGTGCAACGTCTTCAACAAAAACTTGTGTCAAGCTCCCACCATGGCACTGTCCCGTAAAAAGTCTAGCTATCTACTTGGTGGTACCATGATCACATTACATACATTCGGCCTCAAGAGACAAGTGGTTTCTCTTGTTTGGAACTGATATATATTCTGGATTTAGTATCAAATGTTCTGTCTGTAGTGCCTTGGCCAACAACACACTCACAGTGCCCAAGTTACCAACACAGAATCCTAGTTAACGACAAATGAACTTTAGGAGAAGGCACATGACCATGGGATCTGCTGGCTTAAATACACATTGGAACAGACACTTTCAGGTGCAGCCATGGCACTAAGTCATCATACTTTATGAATTGCGAGTGCTACCCTCCAGTATATGATACACAATTTAAACTAGTTGCCATTGTATGGTGTTCTGTCTCTGGTAGATGTAATACATGCTCCAGGAACCAAAAAGTAAAACTAGGATGTCCACATTCCCCATCTTATCCAGTGATCCATTTGGGGTTATTTCTTATCCTTGCAACCTTGAGTTCTGTGGGCCTAGAGATCTTGGTTTCCAGAGAGAGGTTGCTTTATCTAGTAAAATTCCCACTATACTTAAAATTATGGCTCCTGCACCATCAGTTTGGACTCCTTTGCCTGGTAGAGCAGCAGATACAGAAAAAAGTTGTCATATGTGAAGGAGCGACTGGCCCCAATCATCATGAAATATAGGGCAAAGAAGAACAACTTTAGCACTAAGACATACATGAACACTGTACATCCCTTGGTGCTCATGACCACTAAATGGGAAACCACAGCATTAGCAGCTGTATGATGCCCTGAAGTCATGGATCACTCCACAAGGCAAGCTGACTGGACCTGTTGAAGTTCTAGCTGATGATGAGAGGAGTCCTGAATGGATAGGAAAGGAGAAAGATGATGACAAGTAGCAGAGACAGCTTCAGCATCAAATACAGGAGGTAGTAAGGACTATAGGACACTCCACTACCACCAAATTATAGATTCTCCCCAGAATTTGGACTTAAAATAATCTGAAAGAAATCCTGATAAACTGGAATAAAGTTAATATGAGAAAGAAATAGATTTGAGCAGTACAGGATTGGACTGGAGAAGTGACTGCTGGTGCCCCATCCAGATTGCCTCCAAGCACTCCTACCCATCTGTGCACTCATTCCTCAGCTTCTGTATTTTATCCTTTTTATGCTTCGCACTTGCAAACTTCCTCCGAATATTGCCCCTCAAATCCTAGAGAGGCTTCCACCCTCGTTATAGAGTCAGAAATTCCTGGGAGTCTGCATTTCCCTTGTAAAAATAAGAAAGCTATCTCCCTTTCCTCGAGGCATGACTTGTACTCAGTGATTCTTTTGAATTAAGTAGATGATAGGAATTGTCTTATCATTGTGCCCTTTTGGCTGTTCCTCTTTTCCTGCTCTGTTACTTTTTGTTGATTTTATGTGGAGGCGATTCTTATAACTTGCTTGCACATGAATGTTTATCTCGGGGTCGGCTTTGGGGAAGCTCACATATACATGTGGTAATAATTTTTGAAAAATGAAAGATGCTTACTGTCACAAACCTATGTAAGTACATTTCTTACTATATAATTTGCATAACTTCTATTATCATGTTTAAAGAAAGAGTGAAACTTGGGTTACAAAATACATGCCTTGTGTTTATATTAAGGCAAAAGAAAAAATTCTCTTTTATCTTTATAATTCCTCAAGTTTGAAAATTATGTTTCATTGAAAGTAGGCACTGTTTTATTTGTAAAATATTACAGCAATCATATATTCACATTCCATAGTCACACATAAGAAGTCATACATGTTCAAATGTAAATCAGCATGTGTTGCTTCAAAATAAAACATGAGCAGGAGAAATGAGTCTATGAGATTGCATGTTGATAAAAGCTATTTTAATCACAAAGTCTAAACGTCCATCACGAAAATCTGAGTTAAGAAAATTATAGTAATCCACGTAATAAAATACTATGATCTTTGAAAAGACTGAACAGTTTTATTAATAGTTATATGAATTAATGCCCAAGTTACATAAGGAAGCCAAAACTCAAGATGTGCAGTAGTATACTATTTAATAAATGATAAGATTTGCATAATATGTATTATGTGTGGATGTCTGTATATGCAAAGAACCCACTGGAAAGTATACAAAAAAAATGTGGTAACATATTTATTTGTCTCTTGGGAAAACAAATGAGGAACAGAAACAATGTGGGAAGAATAGGGACATTTACTTATAAATGGAAATTATATACATATATATTTATCTATGTAAAGCATATGTATGCATAATTATTGAGTGAATGAATATATGAATAAGTTGTTATGTTTATAAGTTAAATGTCTTCAGTTTGTTAGGGATAAGATTCTAATTTGATGCTTTCTCATATTTATTTTTTATTTTAAATATGTGCAGGATACATCTGTTTTTTAAGAAGCATAATATGAAGGGTGGGTTTTATTATCTAAAAAATAGGAAAAGATAACTTATTTTACATTATTCCCAAAATAGAATAAAATCTGAGTGCATGTGTTGCACCAATAGTTATTTTCTTTCTTGGCCAAAATGGTCTCTGTATGAGGTACAGAGAGAGTTAAGAGGTTTATACCTTCAGATATGTTCTCATTTAAGATGAAGGAGGGAGCTTTTGACATAGAGAGGAGATCTTGAGAAGGAAAAGTTTACATGAATTATTTTGAGCCCTGCAAAACCTTTAAGACACTTTATCCCATTCTAAGTATTGGAGAACTTACATATGCCTAAACATGCATGCTGAAAGATAAGCACTTCTGATGAACACAATATGAATTATCAAGGAATGTTCCTATTGGTGTTGCTTATTACTAATGATTAAAACCTGCCTATTGGAGAGTCTCTCCTTGAAATGGGGGAAATTCATTGATCAAAAATCCAAGTCCTGGCTATAACACATTTAGCTAGCCAGGACAAAACTCTCAAAAACAAGTTTTACCTTTGAATAATGAAGAAAATATCAATGGAATGAGCTCCAGACATGGGGAAATGACAGGTAATTTTATTCACTTATTCATTTAATAAGTAATTTTAGGTTACCTATTGTCATTCAAAGCACAGGCACTGTGACAAGTACAAGAGTGAATAAGACAAGGAATCTATCTGTAAGAAATTTTGTACTTTAAAGTCAAAGGAAGAAGAAGAACCCATTACAGGATGAAATAATAGAGCCAGTACTCTCACAATGCTAGTTACATTCTCAGACTCATCTACGGCCATGCCATCCTAGGGAGGGTATGATAGGGTAAGGCATCCTATTCTGGAAGAACAAATAGGACACTATGGGAAGCAATTATTTGTGTCACTTCTTTAGTTTGAATAATGCATACAAATAAGTAAGCATCTTTAAGATTATATTTTATTCATTCTATCTACATGTATCAGGGAAAACTGGGAAACACCACTCCACATCTGTATTCCTTTGCTAACAGAGGCTTTGTAACCTCCTGACATATTACTTATCTTAAAAGCAGCAGCAGCAGCATAGATATTCAGCCAGCCTGTGCTAGAAATTTTCCATGACTTGGTTATCTAACAGTTTGTATTTTCATGAGTACGCTGTCGGATACAGCAGCCACTGATGCTGTTTTCATTTTCCAGCACAGAACTACCGTGCTTTGTTTGTCAAGAATTCTTTCCTGTTGAGATAAAGACCTGAGGCACATTCGACATGGATGAGTCTTTCAATACTTTAAGCTGGAGGCCTAATTTTCACACAATAAAAATAAGAAGAGTTGTAAAAAAAAATTCATCAAGTATAAATATGAAATCATATGCAGACTTTCAAAGCTTATTTTAAATTTCCTGAATTTGTCTAGTTTTCAACTTTACCTCAATATGACACTCATGCAAGTTTTCAAAAATCGAATCATCATTTCTTCACATCACTATAATGTGACATTTTTATGAAATATCTGTCTCCCTTTTCTGCAGCAATTCACGTAATATGGGAAATATTATGGTGATATGAGATTTATTTGATTTTTCCAGCAATTTCCCAAGCCATACATGTGCTTTCATTATCAGTACAAAGTGACATGCTATACCAAAGCATTTTTTTACCCCTCGGGAGTCCAACTCTTAAAATCAGTATTGTTCAGTTAATATGGTGTTTAGAAACAAGCTGAATGAAAATCATGCTGGGAACATAATTACTTTATTAATACTAATTTAAGACTTTTATTGCTAAGTCATTTGAATAATCATCTTTTTTTTCTCTTACTTATAACAGCTTCATTTATATACTTACCTGGAGATATTTTCTCTTTCAATTCTTATTTTTGTCTTTCATATACAAAAATCCATATATCAAACTAAAAATCAACAAAATTCCCAGACTGGAAAGACAGACTCATCAATAAACAGTGATGCATAAGTTGGATATATACACACAAAAGAACGAAATTAGACATTTATCTCAGAACACATATAAAAATAAAATAAATTAGAGAGTTAGACTTTTAAACTGTAAAATCATTAGAAGAAACCAGTATAAATGCCTCTTATCATTGCTTTTAGCAAAGAGTCTTTTAATATGACCCTGAAAGCCTAGGCAACAAAAGCAAACAGAAAAATCTGATTGACATCAGACCAAAAACCTTCTACAAAGCAAATAAAACAATCAACAGACTTAAGAGACAACCCACGGAATGGGATAAGGTGCTTTCAAACCATATCTGATAAAGGGTTAATATCCAACATATATAAGGAATTCAATGCAATAGATCTGTTGTGAGGTTTTTTCTTAGGCATTTTAAAGTTACTGTTACTACTGGAAATGACATATATTTATTATATTTTTATTGGTTAGTTGTTGGTATGCACAAATGTGATTGATTTTGGCTTATACAGGCAAAATATAGAGCAAACTTCATTAACTTTTGTTAATTCCAACAATTTGTCAATTGTTCTGAGTTTTTAAAAATACAAATAATCATATAATTTGTAAATAATGACAGATTTCTTTATTCTTTCTAGTTATTTCTAACTTTTAAATATTTACTTTGGTATTTTTGTGCTGCCTACATAACCTAACAAATAGAAGCCGTAAGAGCAGATTTGTTTTGATTATTCTTAAATTTAAAGGAGATACTTTTATTATTTCACAATTTGTTGTGATATTTAAGCAGTTTTTGGAAAATATCCTTAATTTACCAAATTTAGAAAATTCTGCTTTATTAATAGTTTGCTAAGGTGTTGATTCTTGTATCATTAATGAGTTATATGTTTTATCCAATATTTTTATGTATTTATAGAGGCTGACAACAAAGTATTTGTTTTTTGAAGTTCTATTATTGAGGTGAATTACATAACCAACCAGTTTTCATATTTTCAATAAATTCAACTTAATTTTGGTATATACATGTTTTAATTCAAAATCCATTTAAGATATACTTACAATTTTTTTGGCTTAAATTTCTTCATATTATTTTTCTATAATTTTTATAGGAGTTTATAGAATTCTATCCTTATTCTATCTTATCCATTGCTAAATTTATGATTTCAAATAAATTTTCCAGAGTTCTATTTTATTATTTGTTTTCAAATAACCAACTTTTGAGTTTATTAACACTTTACATTATATCTTGGTTTTCTAATTCAAATCTATCCACGTTGGCATTATCTTTCTTCATCTTCCTAGAGACTTATTCCATTGTTCTTTTTCTAACTTCTTAAGTCATATACTTAGCTCATTAACTTTTATTTTTTAAACAGTATAAGCATTTAAATCAAATGCAATTGTCTACATCTCTACATTTCTTATTTATATTGTGATATCATTTTTGACCAATTGGCTATTTTTAAGTGTGGCCATGTTTAAGCATTTAAAAAATCCCAAAGACCTGATATTTTGGTTATTTTTTATAATTCATTTCTGCCTTAATTGGGTTTATGTCATACTATAAACTTTGAATATTTTCAATACACAATTATTAAGATATGTCTTTTAGCTTTCCACATCTTTAAATTTTACAAATAGTCTATGAGTATTTGGGAAGAATGTATTTAATTATTGTGCATTAGAATTTATATGGTCATGAGATAAAGTTTTTAATCGTATTTTTCAAACTTACCTTGATAAATATATTTGCTTGATATAGCAAATATTTAGAGAGTTTTGCTACAAAAATCCTCTGATTATAAATTGTTAATAATGCATTGTAATGTTGATAGTGTTTTACTTGCTTGGGGCAGTGATATTAGTTATATATAGGTTTAGAATTTGATTATAACTCATTGTGAATTGTTCTTTTTTCTACCATGTGATAAATCTTTATATCAAAACTTTCATTTTCTTAATATTAATATTAATATCGTATGATAATATAAAGATATTATCATACCATAGATATCATATATTTTTTAAATAAAAAAGGAAATCAAAGTTTTGATATAAAGATATTACTATTTTATATCAAACATAAACACATTTCTTGTTACTAATGTGGTTCTGCCTACTTTCTGTTGAGTACTATTTGTCTGTCATTTTATTTTCAAGCTGCAGTTCCTCTGTATTTTCAAAAGTATATGGCTTGGCCAGGCATGGCGGCTTATGCCTATAAACTTTGAGAGGCAGAGGCGGGTGGATAGCTTGAGGTAAGGAGTTCAAGACCAGCTTGGCCAACAAGACAAAATCCTCTGTCTCAAAAATTACAAAAATTAACTAGGTGTGGTGGGGGCTCCTATAATCCCAGCTACTCAGGAGGCTAAGACAGGAAAATCACTTGAACCTGGGGACGAAAGTTGCAGTGAACTGAGATCACACCACTGTACTCCAGCCTGGGTGACAAGTGAGATTCCATCTCAAAAAAAAAAAAGTAAATGGCTTGATTTTTTAAAAACCTACTCAGAAAGTTATCATCATTTCATAGGTTAGTTTGGTCTATTCATATTTATTTTATCATTAATGTATTTGGATTAATTTCTATTATATTTATTTATCCTGCTTTTTCTATTCTTGTTTTCCTCCCTTTCTAACTCTAATTGTTCATGAAATTATCTTTTGCTTCTTATTAGCATGTGAATACTGTACTTTTACAGTTTATCCTTTTATTATTAACATTGCATTGGGAACTGATGTTTTAAATTATATATGCCTTCATACCTACAAAATTAATCAGTGTGTCTCCACTGGTCTTTGGCATATCAGTATCTCAAATATTTTTATCTCAAACAAAAATAATTCTATTTTAATCACATTGTCTTTTCAAGCATTTTTTTCATATTTTTTCAACTTAGCTCAAATATATGTTAGTACTTTGCTCTAAAAAAATAAATTTTCTTTGGGTTTTGTTGCACTTTTTAATATTAAGTATCCTAAAAATCAGGAATTCTTTGTGAAAGAAATCTGCTTTTCAGCATAGTGATTACAATAAATAAATGCAAGAATATGCATTTTTATCATCTTTTCAGTCATCAATCAAACGTATTCTTGAAAGACAGCTGCTCAAAGACTCATTTAACGTGATCCTGCTAGGCATGGACAGATCAGATAAAGCCAGCCATTTAATTTCACTTATCTTCCGCTATTGTGTTTCTGTGACTATCTGCAGAACTGACATGTTTAGATAAGTGCAATAAAACCTGTTGAAATAGAAATCTGTATTAGTTGTTAAAATTTAAAGTATGAATAAATGTAACTTTTTATTCTCTAAAGCAAGATTTGTCTAACCAAAAAAAGAAAAGCATGTTATAAAAGTATTTCTTAAAGAGAAATTATATGTAGCCTACAGAGCAATGTAAGAACTGGAAAACCATGAAATCAACCACAGTCATTTTTGTCACTTCTTCCTTTTGGACACCAAGTGACATGAAGCACATCTATTCTGCTAAGACTGCACTGTGACACTGTTCCCTTCTCATTTATTTTGGATGGACTCACTTCTGTTCAAATATCCTCTAAAAGCTTACTCATTCCACCAGAGTTTGATGTCTGCCACTTGACTGAAGCAAAGGCAATGAAGTGTTACTCTTCTCACAAAACACTGGGTGTTAAGACCTTAATGTTCAGAAGTCCTAAAGCACGTATCACAACTTGAATAGAATAGTCACTGGATAAATTCGTTGTTATAAGCTGGATTAAATTATTGGTTAGAAAAATTTTAAATAGATTTCAATAGTGTGATATATTCACAGTAGGATGTTCAGAGCATAACATTTTTTTAATGTGACAATATTTTAATTAAAAAAATAATGAAGGTCATTAATTACTCTTCCCTCTTATAATGGTTTATATGAAATCCACTGTGTTATAGAACTGTGGTTCTCTATTCCACATTGCCACAGTGTGGGGAGTAGGAAGTTGGGGTGGTGGTGGCATGCTTCAGCCAATTCGTGTTAACAGCTCTTTCAGTCCTGCTACCGCAATCTGTCCCCCAACTCCTGGACTGGCCTGATCCCACTGCTGCTTCCTGTCATGTAGAATAGCAGCCTCGTGCCAGCAAGGGTGGGAGGGCTATAGTGTTCTCACAGCTCTGGCTCAAGAAACCCCAAGATCTGGGCCCTCATAAGGGTCACCACTCTTCACTCCCACAGTCTTGGAGCATGTCGCTGCTGGCAGCTCAGCAAGCCAGCCAGGAACCGCTTCCTGTTACAGCTCCTTTCGCTCCGGCTGTTCGGTGGCTCCCAAGTTCTTGTCCTATGTCCAAGAAAAATGAGGTTACACAGACAACTGGAGGGTAATCAAGGCAGTGAAGAGCTTTAGTGAGAGACAGAACAGCTCTCAGGAGAACTGAAATCAGTAGCTTCTTTCTGCATGCAGGTCCTCCCAGAGAATGTGTGAGTCTGGCTGATTCCGGGGTTTTTATGTGCTCAGAATGGAGGAAGTGCATGCTGATTGGTCCATGGGCAACCATGAGTAGACCTGGGAATAGCACCATCCAATTGGCCAAAAGGCATTCATGAAGTTTTCACTCCCTGTTGTGGACTCCATGTGGAACAGGCAGCTGAGTCCCCAGGCTTCAGGCTGTCCCTGGGTTGAAGGTGGGGTTTAAGTGGAGACATGCCCCTTCTTGCCTAGGAACCTGTCTGCCTCCAGTTGCCATCAACATACCATCCACAGTGCCCAGGCTCTCTGCACCAAGGAACATCTGCAGGCCTGTGCTGACCCACCCTCAGCCTGTGCCCCCCTCACCACCTCTCTCTTGCACTCTTTGGCACCCAAAGTCTGAGAGGGCTGGGGTGGCAATGGGGCCTGGGGTGGCAGTGGGGGCTGGTGTGCCCACACCACTCCAAGTGTACATGCACCTGGCCAGGTTGTGACACCACCTGGTCTCAGCTACAACTCCCCAGCTGCCAGGAGCAGGGAGAGTCCAGGGAGTGTGAGCAGACACGTCTGAGCCTGCAAGGGCAGGGGGCTTCCTGAGCCCCTGAGAGTGCAGGGATGCCTGGATCTGGATCTGTGGCTGGGTGGCTGCAGCTGCAGCCCAGAGCATGGGTTCCTGCACTACCAACTCAGTAGGGCACAGAGCTCCCACTGGGGTCACCTGTTCCCAGCTCCCACTAGCTCCTCAGAGCACTGAGCTCAGGGCATGACTCCCTCTGCTGTAGCTGGCATCCCCACAGCAGCCACTCCAATGGTCTACTGCCACCATCACAAGTTAAGCAGATTTTGGTCACAAATGGAAAAGGCAATTGAAGTTTGCCTGGGGTAATATGGCAGCCTAAAGAGCTCTACCCAGGATCATGTTGTAGGGGCACTCTGTAGTCCGTTCATGGAGGGTCAGCAAATTTCTCCAGATTCCATTTCCATCTTCTTTCTCTGCTCTGGGATCAGCCCTGATGTCCTATGTCTGAATTTTCTTTTAGCTCCCAATTTTATATCACCTCATTTCATCTCCAAATTCTGCATTCCAGTAGTCTATTCTGCCCACAGCAGCACCATGAACTGAGTAAATGAGCACAACTTTAATATCTAGGATCTGGCTTGTTTGTGATGAACGTCCAGACAAGGAATCAGAGAATACTTTAGCTGGCCCACCCACCCAACCATTTTAAGCTACAGTCTGTGTCTCCATAATAGTGTGTAGAAAATATTGAAAGCCACAAACTATGTATTTTTTACAGTACACAACAGGAAATGCACAAAGTGAAAATGTGAATATACCTTTCCATTGCAATGGGTTCAGTAGATCCTGTAGATAATTTGGGATGATGAGTAGCATAATTACCTATTTAAAACACATTGTCAGTAGTTAGTCTTGTTAAAGCAAACATTACACTGGGCCAAATTAAACAAAGAAGAATTTAAAGTGATTGCAAGAACAAAACAGACCAAAACAATGTCTGAATTCTACTCAGCCAACACAAAAGGTGGGAGTGTATTTATATTCCAGGGGAAGAGAGAGATCATTGGTCATCTGTGTTGCTAATTGGCTTTACCTGAAGGAAAAGTAAACTTTCTCTCATTACTATGACCTGAGATCATTTTCTGTCTCGGAGCAAGATGCCCACTGGATTTATGCACCATGAAGACTGGAAGACAGGGAATGAACTTCAGGATTGTATTTCAAAGCGATAGCTCCCAGGTGCTTGAGTAAGACATTTCTGGGTTGTAAAACTGGCCAGAGGCTTTTAAAAAGACTTACATCAAAGGCACAGAGAAATAATTTGCAATTACAAGTTTTCTAAAGAAATGTTCTAAGAAAAGGGAGGTCAGGAACCTAGAGTCAGAAAGAAGTCTGTATAAAGTTTAGTCATGCTGAGAGAAATGTTAAAGCTATCTTAACCAGTCTCATTTGCTGACATTTTAGTTCTCTGTGAAGCTCTTTAATTTCTAGAACTCGTTGATTTTCATACTCAAAATATTCTCCAATGACCTCCAAGTTCACATCAAATTATTTCCAGGATATTTTTATGACACTTAGGATATCACTCATTTTTCCAGCCACACTGGCCACCTTTGATTTTCCTTCAACGTACCAAGCAGGCTCCAGCTGTTGTTTTCCATCTGCCTAGAAATATTATTCCTCCAGAATGTCCCAGAGCTCATATTCTTACTTTACTTGGCTTCACTTCCTGAAAGAGGTCTTCCCTGACTTACTTTTTATGTTAGTATGCATCCTTCAATACCTATTCCCTTATATTGTTTATTTCCTTACTCCTCCACTAGAAGGCAAATTTCATTAGGCCAGGGACATAGTTTTGTCACTATATCTCCAACATCTGGAACAATGTCTAGAAAATAATCTAAGTCCCCAAAAATATTTTTTATGAATAAATGGGAGAGTGAAACCTGAGGGTATTAGAGGGAATAATAGGATCAAGGATTACAACTAGCGTTTGGCTGAAATAACTGGATATTGGTGATACTTTTTATTGAAATGAGATAGAGATTTTACCAAGAGTGATAGCATGGAAAAGAGTCAGGGAAGCAATTAGTTTGGTGTGCTATTCCAGTAGCACATATTGAGTTTGACCTTCAAGAGATAAATCCAGTTGAAATTCTCTCTCAGTGGTTAATTATATGAGTCTGAGGCTTAGAGAGAGACAGTACTGTAGATAAAGATCACATACTCATTTTCCCTCCAGGGGCTATGGCCCAAAAAAATAAAATAAAATAATAGAAAAAAATATTAAAATATGTTAAAAAGATTTCATACTTATGATCATCAAGTTGGAGGTTAGATAATCCTCATGATCATCAGGTTGGTGGTTGGTTAATTTACCTTTTAGTGAGAAAAGAAAAATTAACAAATGTGTAATATAATGTCAAATATTAACAATTAGGTTCATTGTATTTTTTAAAAAAAATCTATAAGAGAGTAGAAATTCGAGGAGGTATACTAATATAAAACACAAGTCAGGACTGGGCACAGTGGCTCACGCCTGTAATTCCAGCAATTTGGGAGGCTGAAGAGGGCAGATCACTTGAGGTCAGGAGTTCAAGATCCTCCTGGCCAACATAGTGAAACCCCATCTCTACTAAAAACAAGAATTAGCTGGGGGTGCTGGTGTATGTATATAGTACCAGCTACTTTGGGAGACTGAGGCAGGAGAATCACTTGAACCCAGGAGGCAGAGGTTGCAGTGAGTCACTATTTTGCCACTGAACTCCAGTCTGGGCAAAAGAACCAGACTCCATCTCAAAAATAAATAAATAAATAAGTAATAATAAAAAAATTAAAAGCAAGTTAGGGAAGACCTCTTTAAGGAAGCAATGTCAAATAAAGTAAGAGTGTGAGCGCTTTCTGGAGGAAGAAATTTCCAGGAAGTGAGAATAGCAAGTGCTAAAGCTGTGTTTGGGATTTCGGAGGAAGCTCAGAGATGGCCAGGGGTGACTAGGGATAAAATAACTCTAATTTTACAGTATGTACAATTAGAGACATGTAGACTGATTTACAGAACTTCAGGAAACACTGACATATAAGAACTAGGCAGAGAATGAGAATCAATGCACAGATTTCATAAGACTCAGTTTCAACTGCAGAACATAAAGAAAAGATAAATAGAATCACTAAGGCAGATGTCTAGAGAGTTACTTAGCTAGAAAATAAATGATATAGATAGATGATATGTATGATATAGATATATAGATATAGATAAAGATACAGATACAGACATAAGTAGGGAAGGAAGGAGGGAAGGAGGGAAGGAAAGGAGGGAGAAACGAAGAGAAGGAGGGAGGGAGGCAGGGAGAGAGGAAAGGAAGGAAGGAAGGGAATTGAAAATATAGAGGAATAGATTTATAGCTACCTAAAGAGGCTTTTTTTTGTGGTCTTTGTCTGAATTCCTAAAGAGCAAATAATGCTTTCTCAGTTTTTCTTTCTCAGTTTAGTTAATAGTTCTCTTCATATTTGTAGCTCAGTTTAATACCTAATATAATATCTGATTTTCTTCCTGCAAAAACTAAATGATTATATCTCATTTCACTTAAAGTGGTGACATTAAAAATAATGAGAAAAAGCAGCACCAACTACCTAGCATGATCCTAAATAAGGAATTTCTTAAATAAATATAAAATTCTGGAGCAAAAAAATTGGTAAATATGCTTAAATTTAATACAAAGTGTATCTGAGATAAATATGTTAATTCAAAAATATTAAAGAACATACAAGTAAAATTTTAAGCCCATAGAACCATTGCATATGACCCCATAATCGCAATGAATGTTAGAGGAAAATAGCCCTATTTTTTATTTTGGAGTGAACTTTTCAAATGAAACTACATAAAACCAAACAAATTACTTTATTGGAATCACACACACACACACACACACACACACACACACACACACACACACACAAATTTATATATTTCACATACACACACATATATGTAATTTGTATATTTAACATATATAAATATATATATATTTTACCAATCTGCCTAAGACTGAAAGCAGAAACATTCCTCAACTATGAAGAGAGTAAGAAAAAGAATCAGATTTTTTTTTTAGCTCACATCATAGCATATTTTATAATTGCAATCAGCAACCAGACTTGTATTGGGAAGGAATGTGCTGGCCTGGCTGGGTCCACATTAAGGCAGTCTTTCCCCAAATGAGACTCTATTCCCATGAGGTTCCTTTCAAACTAAAATATGTTCATGATTAAATATGTTTTGAGAACACTTCAGACTATTTTTCTTTTGTAGATTTACCAAGCACCTTTACTTATTAAGGACTCTGCAAAGTCATATGATAAAGAAACCTTTTAAACTTTATGTTGATGTTTCTAATTTTTTCCCCATCTCCCTTTTTAAAGGACAATTTTTCTTTATTTTATATGCACCATGGATTATATTGAAGCCCACTGATAACAGCAGAGTTAGCTACTGCTCTTTGGAACAAATTCTGAGGGCAGATTTCCAGAAAGGAAAATTTTAATCTTGCCTAAATCTTGTCTAAGGGAGGGATGAGTTTCAAAACAATCATACCATCTCATCATATGGATCAGTCGGGACATTTAAAATATATTTTGATTCCACATTTATAATTTCCAATATCCTAAATGTTTAATATTACTACCAATAATAACACTGCTATGAAAAATAGCCTTTTTGCAAGGTTTATTTTAGGCTCTATTGATCCTAAGTTGGAAAATGAGGTCTCTAATTAAAGTTCCACAGGAAGACATGCCCAGAAGCATTTTAATCAGCACTTTAATAACTAGGGAATTGGAAGAACTCAGATCTATCTTCATCTCCATGACTTACATGCTATGATATTAGATCTAACCCTCTAAACCTATAGCTCTCATGCTAAGACAGTATTTCTCATCGGTGAAGTGCCAATGATAACAATGCCCATTCTTTCCAGGGAGCACTGAAGTTTAAGAATAAGAGAAAACAACGAACACAAATTGCTTCAATCAGCATAGCATGTTGTAATAACTAATCTTATTTGTTTATGTCCTTTTAAAAAATGCTGTTTCTGATTAACTTCTAGTGATAGAATAGTGACATGAATATGCATTTATTTGACATTTATGTTTGCTCCTTTTCTTCAAAAAACATGTAGAGGCATCCTGCTGTGATTTGATTCTCTGCATGTCTCATATTCACCTGCTAAAAATTTCATTTTCCTTGAAGAATTTCTGTCCCCTAAAAGTCCGTTTCTTTTAAACACAACATCAATTAGACAATTTCCTTATTCATGGATTTGAAGATTCACAGCAACATTTCTTAAAATGCTTACTTTCTATTGAGGAGAAATTAGAGTCAGTAAGTGAGGAATGAATGAGTCTTTATACATACTGACTAAACTCAAATACTGAGGAATTCATGGGCATAGAAACATCTCATTTTACCTGCTAAGCTTTCAGTATCTTTAAATCTTTCCTTTGGATTCTAGATTCACATGTTCAGCTGATAACTGATATTTCCATTTGAATGTCTAGCAGGCATTTCAAACATGATTAAGTCTAAAACTGAACCTCTGAGCTTTACCTCAAAATCTATGGCACCTACAACCTTACCTGTATTACTAAATGACAAATTCCTGCCATTTGCAAAGGCTGAAAACTTTGAAGTTTTCCTGGATTCCACATTTATTCACTTAGGCAATCCTCTTGGCTCTATCTTCAGAGTACAACCACTTCTCCCCGTTTTCACTGCTGGTCCCGGCCATGGTCATCTCTAGCTGGGATTATGACAATAGTTTTCTCTCCTAACCCACCTCCCTGATTGCTCCCTAGCCCTCCTTCAGAATACTCTCAACAGAGCAGTGAGGATGACCTCCTACATCACATCTTTTCACTTCTCTACCCAAAACCACCCAGTGTTTCCTGGCTATCACTCAAGACACGCTTCTCTGTCAGGGTCCTTGCACTTGCCATATCTTCTTACTGAGTTCTTCTCACCAGGCATTGGCACAGCTTCCTCCCTCATCTCTTTAGGGCATTTACTCAGATGCCACGTTTTCATTTTGGCCCTCCTGACACTGAATCCATCCTTGAAGTGGCAAGGCATGTATCAATAGCCTTTGTTAAACTCCCTGGAATTACTTTATTCGCTCCAGGTTCCCAATCCATTGATCATTGGAAGAAACGCTATAACTGTTTACATATAAAGTGATATTTTTACAGATCTTCAAATGAGTAGCAGCATAAGAACCACATTGTTCAGTGTCAGAATGAATGTTTCCTCCAATTAAAGCTTTGGTTGCAGGGGGAGCTCTTCATAGCTAATAAAACATTTATTGCTTGGGGTTAAAAAAATATCCCTCAGGAGTAAAAATGGCTTTTTAAAAAATTTATTTGACTCTATAAACTCCTTTCAAATAGTGATTATTTAAACTGACTATCACTATTTTGTTTACAAATGCAATTAGGTGTCAATAAATTTAAGAAATGGATATATCCTCACATAATTCTTCTAACTTTATTAATTTCAATATTAATGGTACATATCTATGGCCATCAGTATAGAAAATAACACATCTTCAAACACCATCTCAAAAGGAGCTAGTGAATTTTCTATAAAGTTAGGTACAGAAATGATCTGCTTCTCTCCATGGTGCTGGTAGCCAAAATGAATCCACAGATACCTTAAAATAAAAACACGAGCTGGAAATAGATTAGTACAGAACATTATATTCTTTTTCTTCCTTTCCTTTAAAATTTTTTTTCACAGACATACTGGTAAAACATGAACATTATATTCTTAACACAGGAAAATTGAGTGATTGTTAAGAACAGGGTAAATATGAAGATATTAAGGAAATGTAAGAAAATAAAGTTAATATTGTTCTACAAATACTGTTTGGCAAGGTCTCATAGGACAGAAAAGATGAAATGAGAAGGCCAAGCTGCATATGTTGACATATAGATAGTTAACCAAAAAAAAAAAAAAAAAAAAAAAAAAAAGCAAGCTATACAAGTTTGACTCTTCTGCAAACAAACTAAAGCAAAATTATCTCTGTGTATTCATGATACAGGGCACTGAATACCTAGAAAACTAAAAAATAATCAGCATTCAGGAGGAATCACTGAAATCAAACTAAGTATGGTTAAAAACAATTCATGGTTTTAAAATCCATGAAAAACTAAGTATTTAGAGAAATAGTGGGAGCCATGGCAAAGTGCCGTCTTACAGCACTGCAGCAGATATCATTGTTTCTGGGCTACTGATTCCTTCTGAATGCTGATTATTTACCCTGTTCTTAATAACCACTCAATTTTCCTTTGTTAAGAATATAATGTTCATGTTTTACCAGTGGCATGATCTCATCTCACTGCAACCTCCGCCTCCTGGGTTCAAGCAATTTTCTTGCCTCAGCCTCCTGAGTAGCTAGAATTACAGGTGTTTTTAGTAGAGATGGAGTTTCACCATGTTGACCTGGCTGGTCTCAAACTCCTGACTTTAAATGATTTCCCCAGATTGGCCTCCCAGAGTGCTAGGATTACAGGCATGAGCCACTGTGCCCAGTCTCTGTGATTTTATAATGCTAAAAGTGAGTTTGTCATCAAGAAGAAGTTGCATATTAAAAAGAGTCTGGAGTCATAAAGAATCAATTTAAGTTGCAAATATAATCAAATGATATATGGTTCTTTCAAAAGACACTCAGAACAGATTTCAAGAGAAAGACTAGAGCTAAATGATACAGAACACATGCATGTCAAAAATAGAGAAAGAAATGTTAAAAGTTAAACTGAGGTACCTTAAAATATTAAAGAGTTTATTTGAGCAGACAGCAATTCATGAATTGGGCAGCTCCAGACCACAAGAGGATCAGAGACTTCACCAAAGGGGCATGAGAGGAAAACCTTTTAGGTGAATATGGAAGCAAGGCAAAGAAAATATTTAGTTAAAGAAAAGCAGTAACCTTATTTGCATCACACCCATGGGAGACTCCTTCATAAAAGTTAGTTGGTGGTTTCTGATTGCCCAAGAATGTGGCCTTCTACACTGAGTTGGGTTTTGGTTTGCTTATGTAGAAACTCAAGGCACTGTAGCTGTCCCAGACTAATGGCTTTCCAATTAATTTTTTTAACAGAATCCTAAGTTTCAGAGAATATAAGAAATTAGTTAAAGTATCTGGAGCAGAAATTTTGAAAAAATGGGCAAACTCCATTGGCAAACCCATGCTTAGGTGAAAGAAAAGTTCAAAATAGACATTTAGAAAATATATATTAATGGTTAATAAAAATCAATATTTTTCTATCAACATATATTTTAATTTGGTATTTTATTTGAATACAAGCATTAGAAGTACAATTGTTTAATTTCTCTCCAAAACAGACATATTTTAAAGGCAAAACATGGAAC
>CAUYQU010016802.1:0-97219 GCA_963574635.1 Cheracebus regulus | reverse complement strand
AGTGAAGTGTTAAAGTCTCCCACTATTATTGTGTGGGAGTCTAAGTCTCTTTGCAGGTCATTAAGAACTTGCTTTATGTACCTGGGTGTTCCTGTATTGGATGCATATATATTTAGGATTGTTAATTCTTGATGCATTGATCCTTTTACCATTATGTAATGCCCTTCTTTGTCTCTTTTGATCTTTGTTGGTTTAAAGTCCATTTTATCAGAGACTAGGATTGCAACTCCTTCTTTTTTTTTGCTCTCCATTTGCTTGGTAAATCTTCCTTCATCCTTTTATTTTTACCCTATGTGTGTCCTTGCACGTGAGATGAGTTTCCTGAATA
Organism: Cheracebus regulus; assembly: GCA_963574635.1. Lineage (NCBI taxonomy): Eukaryota > Metazoa > Chordata > Mammalia > Primates > Pitheciidae > Cheracebus > Cheracebus regulus. Next base: position 96,891 of record CAUYQU010016802.1, on the reverse strand, counting down.
CAGCACACCAATGTGTTTTGACTTTTTATCCAATTTGCTAGTCTGTGTCTTTTGATTGGGGCATTTAGTCCATTTACATTTAAGGTTAATATTGTTATGTGTGAATTTGATCCTGCCATTTTGATACTAGCTGGTTGTTTTGCCCATTAGTTGAAACATTTTCTTCATTGTGTCAATAGTCTTTACCACTTGGTGTGTTTTGGAGTGGCTGGTACTGGTTTTTCCTTTCCTTGTTTAGTTCTTCTTTCAGGAGCTCTTGTAACGCAGGCCTGGTAGTGACGAAATCTCTCAGTAATTGCTTGTCCATAAAGGATTTTGTTTCTCCTTCTCTTATGAAGCTTAATTTGGCTGGATATGAAATTCTAGGTTGAAAGTTCTTTTCTTTAAGCATGTTGAAAATCGGCCCCCACTCTCTTCTGGCTTGTAGGGTTTCTGCAGAGAGATCCCCTGTGAGTCTGATGGGCTTCCCTTTGTGGGTAACCCGACCCTTCTCTCCTGCTGCCCTTAGCATTTTTTCCTTCATTTCACTCCTGGTGAATCTGATGATTATGTGCCTTGAGGTTGCTCTTCTTGAGGAATATCTTTGTGGTGTTCTCTGTATTTCCTGGACTTGAATGTTGGCCTGCCATTCTAGGTTGGGGAAGTTCTCCTGGATAATATCCTGAAGAGTGTTTTCCAGCTTGGATTCATTCTCTCCGTCACATTCAGGTACAACTATCAAACGTAGATTAGATCTTTTCACATAATCCCGTATTTCTTGGAGGTTTTGTTCATTTCTCTTAACTCTTTTTTCTCTATTCTTGCCTTCTCATTTTACTTAATTGAGTTGATCTTCAATCTCTGATATCGTTTCTTCTGCTTGGTCGATTCAGCTATTGAAACTTGTGTATGCTTCGTGAAGTTCTCGTGCTGTGTTTTCCAGCTCCATCAAGTCGTTTACATTCTTCTCTAAGCTGTTTATTCTAGTTAGCATCTCATGTAACCTTTTTTCTAGGTTCTTAGTTTCTTTGCATTGGGTTAGCACATGTTCTTTTAGCTCTCAGAAGTTTGTTATTACCCACCTTCTGAAGCCTGTTTCTGTCAATTCGTTAGACTCATTCTCCATCCATCTTTGATCCCTAGCTGATGAGCAGTTGAGATCCCTTGGAGGAGGAGAGGCATTCTGCTTTTGGGTGTTTTCACCTTTTTTGCCCTGGTTTCTTCCCATCTTAGTGGACTTATCTACCTGTGGTCTTTGTAGTTGGGGACTTTCAGATGGGGTCTCTGAGTGGACATCCTTTTTGTTGATGCTGAAGCTATTTCTTTCTGCTTCTTAATTTTCCTTCTAACAGTCAGGCCCCTCTGCTGTAGGACCACTGGAGGTCCACTCCAGACCCCGCTTGCCTGGGGATCACCCATGGGGGCTGCAGAAAAGCAAGGGTTGCCACCAGTTTCTTCCTCTGTTAACCTCATCCCAGAAGGGTACCCACCAGATGTCGGCCTGAGCTCTCCTTTATGAAGTGTCTCTTTGGGTATACAGGGATCAGGGAGTTGCTTGAGGAGACAGTCTGTCTCTTATGGGAGCTCAAGTGCTGTGCTGTGAGCTCCATTGTTCCGTGTAGAGCTGCTGGGCAGGTACCTTAAAGTCTGCTGCAGCTGAACTCATAACCATCTCTTTTCCCAGGTGCTCTGACCTAGGAAGGTCAGCTTTATTTATAAGTTCCTGTCATGCTACTGCCTTTTTTCATAGATGTCCTGCCCCACACAGAGTAGTCTAGTCACAGTCTGCTAGCAGGGGCATTGCTGAGCGGCCGCAGGCTCTGCCCAGCTGCTGTGTGAACTGCCTCAGTAGCGGCAGACTGCCTCAGTAGTGGGGGATGTCCTTCCCCCCACTGAGCTGGACCGTCCTGGGTCCAGCTGTGCTTGCTGCGAAACTCTCAATCCAGAGTGTTTCAGATTGCTTGTGGGGGTGGTAGCCTCCAAGCCAGGTCACCTGCCTCCCTGTCTCAGGACCCCCTTTCAGTCGAATGGGTGGCTCTGTCTCCCAGGCATTCCTGGTACCAGTTGAAACGGCGGCCGAGACTTGTGTGAGTTTCTGTGCACCGACCCAGCACTGGCTGAAACCACCATGCTGAAAACTTGTGGCTCTTTTCAGCCCGGGAATCTCCTGGTCTGTAGGCAGTGAAAACTTGTTTGGAAATGTGGTGAGCACTCACCCTCTGCACTCACTGGGAAGTGCACTCTGAAGCTGTTCCTATTCGGCCATCTTGGATCCTCCCCCACCAGACTAAGACTCATTCCTTCAGCTTTCCTGGTTCTCAGGCCTTCATACTTGAACTGCAACTACACCATCAGCTCTCCTGGGTCTCTAGCTTGTCAACTGCAGATCTTGGGACTTCTTAGCCTCCAGAATGAATGAACCCATTTCTTATAATAAATAAATTATATATATACATATATATATATGTGTGTATATATATATATACATAAGTATTATATTATGTAAATATTAAATATATACTATATCTCCCATTGGTTCTGTGTGGAGAACCCTGACTAACATATTTGATTACCACAGGCCTTGTTTGTTCTGGTACAGCAGAAGCTCTAAAAGGAAGTGCTAAAGACAACAATTAGTTCTCTGTCCCTAGAATAAATGGCACCAATAAGTTACATATTTCATGGCTTCAGGCTACTAGAAACTGTAACATGTTGAGACTAGATCAATGGTTCTCAATTTTTGTTGCATATTGTAATCACCTGGGATGTTTTTAAAAATCTAGATGCCCAGGGCTTACTTTAGACCACTACCATCATAATTTCTGTGAAAGACTCAAACATTAAATTTTTTTTGAGGTTCCCCAGGTGATTCTAATGTCTAAGCAAGGTTTAGATGGTGATGATCTGCTGGTGTCTTGGAAAAGTGATAGATTTCATTCCTAGCCTAAGGTTGAAAGGAGAAAAGCAGGTAGTAGAAAGTAGTAAAGTTGATAAAGAAGAATGAAGCTGCTTTAGATGTTGATAGAGCTATCCATTATCCATCTTGAAGTTTTGAAGACTCCCAGTTTACCATAGTGGCCATATTTAAATATAAGTAGAAAATGCACTTCAAAGTAATGTTTTGATAACCTTTTAATTTACTCATCATGATTTTTCCATGACTCTGACCTCTTTCATGGGTAATATGGAGTTGGACCACACAATTAACATCTTCCAGAATGTTGCACAGGTAGAAAACAGAAGCCAGTCATGGTGGCTCATGCCTGTAATCCCAAGTTTGGGAGGCTAAGGTGGGTGAACGACTTGAGCCCAGGAGTTCAAGACCATCCTGGACAACATAGTCAGACCCTGTCTCTACAAAAAATACAAAAAGTTAGCTGGGCGTGGTGGTGGCGTCTGCAGTCCCAGAAACTCAAGAGATTGAGGTCGGAGGATCGCTTGAGCCTGGAAGGTCAAGGCTGCAGTGAGGCAAGATCACGCCACTGAACTCCAGCCTGGGTGACAAAGTGAGACTCTATCTCAAAACAAAAACCCCCCAAAATACAGGGGCCACCAAGAAGGATCAGTCACCAAGTGCCCCACTGCATAAAAAGTAAAGTTTACCCTAATGCATGACTAAATACTTTGGAGAATTTTCTTTCTCTCTCTTTTTTTTTAATGAGATGGCATCTCACTGTCACCCTGGCTGGAATGCAAGGGAGTGATCTTGGCTCACTGCAACCTCCACCTCCCAGGTTCAAGCAATTCTCCTACCTCAGCCTCCTGAGTAGCTGGGATTACAGGCATGTACCACCATGCACAGCTAATTTTTGTATTTTTTTTTTTTTTAGTAGAGACAGGGTTTCACCATGTTGGTCAGGCTGGTCTTGAACTCCTGACCTCGTGATCCACCTGCCTCAGTGTCCCAAAGTGCTGGGATTACAGGCATGAGCCACTGTGCCCGGCCCAAGAATTTTCATTCAATGTTTAAAACACACTGACCAACCACTTCTTAGTATGGCAACAGGCTCCCAGGCTTGAGAGATTTGTAAACTGAGACAAAGAGCTAAAGAGAGAGATAGAGGAAAAGAGAAGGAGGGTGGGGAGATAATGAGAAAGAAGAGGTTGGGTGGAGAGAGAGAGACTAGTAGAGAGACAGACAGCTATAGCTCTTGAGGGGCCATTAAGGCTCAATGCTTTTGCCATAGACCTCTCTCTCCATTTACTCAGCTCCTGTAAATGACTTCTGTGATTTACAGGACAGAGGAGAGTCTATTCGTTTCCTGTGTATTATCTCATTACTTTCTAATATCTGAAACCAGACTGAGAGATGGCATAAGCTAAATGGGGGGAAGACAGGGGAAAAGTTGTAATTGTATGAACTTATTCTTTTGGATATATGTCTTTGTTTGTTTGTTTTATCAATGGGCTCATTTCACACAATATTTTGTGTGACAAAAATATTATTGTAATTTATCAAAAATGTGAGAGAGTAAAATGCAAAGTTTTTTTAACTGCTGAAAGAGGTCATCCTTAGGACTGATGACTCTCCAAAATTTATTAGGAATCCAGTGTCTGAACTAACACACATCATTATCTTTCTAGACTCTTCCTCGACTAAAATTCCTTCTAAAACTAGCATTCCATCTCAGAATCTATTTGGTGGAATCATGAGATGCTGTGTCTGTAGCTAGATCCAGCAGGGGCTGAAGAGACGGCATTTATAAAAAAGCAATTTATCACAACTTACATCTAATTTTAATGGAACCGAGGGTAATATAATGTCAGCTATCAATGAGATATAACATGAACAGGAGCAAATTACAACAGACCTTATTGGAGTTAGCAGGTATGAGTTGGTTCTTAACTGTTTCTGTTTGTATTGTCAAAGCTCAGCCTAGCTTAGAAACCAAATTTTTAAATGGCTTCAGAGAAAAGGCTGATGAGTGACAAGAGCTGCATACTTTGTCATTACTCACAGAACTCGTATTTGGATAGATAAGAACTTGGCCAAAACACGAAAATCATTCAAAGGATCAGTACTACTCCAGAAAGAAAGCAACCACCAACTACCATGTCATAGAGTAATTGTGCTTCAGAGGAGATATAAGACAATTGGCTTTTACTCATACATTTTGCTATCATGTGTAATCTTGTATTTGCTGCCCTACTAAGCTTTCTTTACGAGAAGCTTACAGTTGAGACTATAGCTTTTAGAATCTCTCTTCTAAAGAGCAAGGACAGTATTTCTTTTTTATAGGGTCTAGCTTATTATCTATTTTTACACACATACGAAATATCTCGGAAGGACACCATTAGGTAGTTATCCAACAGTTTTCCTTCACCCTTCTTTATCCTAATTATTAAAACCCTGATTTTGTTTGGTTATAATGTGCCTAGCCGCTGGAAATAAATCATGATGTTTAAGGCCTAATGGTATAGCCATAATCCCGCCTGCTAGATATTTGTGTTCCCAGCTTCCCATGCAGTTAGTGGTGGCCACATGACTCAGTTTTGGCCAGTTTAGAGAAACTCTCAAGGATCTTTCTGGGTAATATTTTGCTTTCTGACAAAAGGAATAGGTACATAGTTAGGGAGATTTCTTTTTGTAGGGTGCCCCTTTCATTCCTCTTCTGGCTAAGACATTGATGTCAGGGCCTGGAGCTGAAACATGTATATTGTATTGTTCCCCATGAGGCAACAAGCACAACAGAAGATGAAAAGAATGTCAAAGATGCTGACCTCCAGCCCTGATATTGTTACGCTACTTAACAAGCCCTAGAATGGCCTACACTCTTAGTAAATAAACAACAAATATCTTTTGAATTTAAACCAGTGTTGATTGGGTCTTTGGATATTTAAAACCCAAAACATCTCAACCAATACAATTATTTTCCTTTCAGAACAAAAGTTTTTATTACCATATCATGTCATCCTGGAGATGGTTCTCCTTCAGCTTGAGTTTGTGGTGTATTAATCCAGCTTTATGTAAATTTTAAATAGTTGGTAACCTCCTAATGAAAAGAAACAGAATTTTCTTTCTGTGAAATCTAATAATTATTACTTAAAAGTGTTAACTAGCCCTATGGCCATTACCAAGAATACTTACAGTCATTTGCAGTTAGGGATTCTGACAAGAGCTCTATCAGAAAGGCTGACACTATGAATACAATGATATTGTTTCCGTGTTGATGAATGGACATCGTTAGGTGTTTGCTCTAAGAAAGTAATTTTTTACTGGACCTTAAATTCTGCAGAATGCTTTTACACGTATTAGTTGGACTGCTTCTCACAACAACCCCACGAGGCAGATATTATTTTTAGCTGTGCTTTACAGGTAAGGACACCAACACTGAGGAAAACTAAGTGATTGCTTTTACTAATTCAATTAATGACTGGAAGAACTCAGGTTTGGATCAAAGCCTATGTACTTTCCACAATACCATGCCACAAAGAACAGGCACTGAGAGAACTGTGAGGTTCTTCTTGTCCATCTCTAACCCAAAAATCCCCAGATCTCACGATGCATTTTTAGTACATTACATTGAACTTTATAGAACTTAAAATATATCATGTATTTGCGACATCCATAATAAATTGTTAGTCTAAAAAGAAAAAAAAATAAGTTATGGTAGAACTGGCTTAAAATAAATTTTGCAAAGCTCTAAAAAGGCATCAGAGTGATATATAAAGGTGCTCCTTCTCCTGGGACTTCCATAGTCTTTTTTCTTATTATCTATTATTACTTGAGTCATAGTAGAATTAACATATAAACTCATCCAGTAAAGACACTTTATTTTAGCTTTTTATTGTATAGCACAGTGCCTGCCACATAGTAGGCACAGTATAAATACTTATTAAATGAACAAATGAGTTACTTATCTAACCATTCATAAACACAGAAACACTAATCTTTCTTAAGCACAGATAGTCTATTGTCTCAAAAAGTTGCTTTGGAGACCAAGGCTCTCTGCAGTTTCAAGGAAGAAACATTATAAGTAGAAGCAAGGTGAAGTTTCTTCACACTTTCCCCTTCTTGAACTGGAGGAAATATCCCCAAACGAGAGGAAAGCAATTAGTTTTTTCAGTAGTAATAGTAGTTTCTAGAAATAGCTTATCCATCTTCCATTGGGAACTGTCTCCTTTCTAATCACTTTTCGCCCCTTGCTGGATTAGTTTAGAGACATTATTGCCAGTTTAGTGCACATCTTTGGAATTTAATAGTGCAACCACGTCACCACAGGTAGTGAAGGGAAACAACCGAATTGAGAAAAGCTATATGCCTATCAAAGTGCCAAAAGAGTGAAATTATAGCTCAGATCATCTTAACCTTCTGTGAATGTTTTAAAAAGGTATGGTGTCTTTTGTTTTTGTTTTTGTCTCTGTTTTTTGTTTTTTTTTTTTTTAAAGAGGAATCCATGTTTCTGGTATTTTTGAAATATGCTTGCATTCTTATTGAACTTTCTCTCATACAAGAAAGAAGAGGCCCATAACTGAAATCCAAAATGTTTGTGAATTAGCATTGTGCAAACCAGGTTTATCCCAAAGGAAAAGACAACCTCTTCAAAATATGTGCATGCTTGGATTTTATTTTTAGCAGTCTATTCACATTTATGTGGTGATCAAATCCTTTTTAGAATTTAAGGAAAATACGACATCAATAAAAAATTTTAGTCACTAATTAGTCTGAATTAACTTCACAAACATCAGCTAACTAGAAAATCAGAAAGCTCATAGGGACTAAAATATAGGCCATTCCATGACCCAAAGAAGACATGGATAGCTACTATCATCATAATGTTTGAAAGGGGAGTCTTGCTATTTATAGTAAAATGCAAGACAACTTAGGGAAATGTATTCTGTTTTAACCTGATATCCATCAACATTTGTGTTGCTGGGGAAAAAAGTCTTGAGAGGGAATAGAGCTGTGAAAATCAATGTTCCTGCTATATAGGAGTATGCATCTGATAGTCTTCTAGCCATTTATACACAATACATCATGCTCCCACCAAGTGAGTGCTGGGTGAGTTTACAGAAACCTAAACTTGCTTGACTTTTACTTCATTTCATGGCCTCTACCATATTTTATTTCTTTTTATTTTGAAATCAGTAAGTAGCCTGCTGGCAAAGTCAAGAAGACTGCTGATTGTGAAGATAGCAAAGAGAGAGTGCTATTCAATTTTCTTTTCTGCATCTTAATCTGTGAAAACCATTTGTGATGCATTTTGCTTAAAGAACCAATTTAAACAAAAATATATTAAGTGCAAATAATTTAGAACTTCATGCTAATATTGAGTAATGACTAGAGGGAAAAATTTCTAATCAACATTTGGATGAGTTAGGCACAGTTACCAATTTTTTTAAATGTGTACATAACACTAGGATGCTTTTCTGTAATTCAAATCTTTAAATAAAACCACAATATATCAAACACTCAAAAGGAGTGTGGTTCTAGTTGAAGAAAGGGAGAAACAATCAACTATCTTCCCTAAAGTGGGCTGAAGGCACCTCCAGAGATCTCTAAGGCTCCCAGAAAGACAGTTGGAAAATCACTGGGAAAGTACCTTGACCTTGAAGCCAGACTCTACATATGGCTCTACCACCAGAGCAGTGTCACTTTGGAAAAGTGATTTTTGCCCCTTTGGGTCTCAATTCCCTCACTTATGGAGTGAATCAATAATCTCTGGCAGAGATCATTCACCTCTTAGAACTAATATTTTACTCTGATTTCCAGATACGACCACTCACATTAAGACCTTGCAAAGAAGTCTTTGTAAAACATGTAAACAGTAGAACTTGAAGAAAGATGCCCATGACTTACATTAGTGTTAAATGTATGTTGATTTGAAATATGATGTATTTATGAATTCTTAAAAATTCCAATACCTCGGGATCACACTTCATGATCTATAATCATTATATTCCATCTTCACCTTAAATCATAACACATCTCTACACATCAGAGGGAATATTTGTTACCTCATATGTCTGCAGTCCTTGATATTTTAAGGACTTTAAGATTATGTATGTAGTATCTTCAATCTCAAATTAGCAAATTGACTAATTATCTTATTTTCACCTGGAAAAGTTGCTATTATTCTGTATGAGTAAGGTATATGATTTGGTCAGTGGTATGCACTTGGTCAGGTTACAATATAGTAAAATACACATTTTCATTCTCAAAAGTGTACACTTACCTTACAGAATTTTTCACAAGTTGATTTTTTTGTGTCCCTGCACAGCTGTTCTATATTATGCAATTATGCAGTATTTGGCATATAAATAAATGTTCAAGTATACCTGGTATAATTAGAAATGCTGTGGGTGTTGAGGAAATCATAGGGGTAATGCTGAAGTGATTCCCCATGCTGGGCAAGAGACAATAAACACAGTCAGAAGAAACTTGTGGACTAGACAGGGGGAAAGGGAATTTTCCAGGGATGTTATCTCCTAGTGTTATCCAAGAACAATGAGAAGGATAGAAGGGATGTCAAAGGGGAGACCAAAAGCCCAGATAGCAGAGGCAGAGAAGAGCTGAGCTGTGAAATCCAGGGATAGATATGCAGGTGTATTGTTGAAGAAGAACAAAGGAAGGGATTTTGGGGGTCAAGAGAAGGTGAGACCGGGGACTTCAGAGAGCATCAGGTAGGACATAATATGTCTAAGGCAGAACTTCAGAATCCACACCTGCACACTTTGCTTCAGGCACATACTACCATATCACCTAAAGTGTTCAAGCACAGACTAAATGGCCATCAATCAGATGGGATTCCTACAATAAGTGCGAGGCTGGTGGCATCATTTCTATACCTCCTAGTTATTTCCAAAATTATATTATTTCCTCCAAGAAAAAAAATTAATTTGATTTTGCAAAAGGCATAAGCACTTATAATTAGGAGTCAATACAATTCAGAGTATATAGCAATTAACTACACATATGAATGAAACTTTAAAATGATAAACATTTTTTAAGATCCTGAAGTCCTGTCTCTCTATTACACAGAAGAGAAAACTGAGGCCCAGGAAAAGCACCTGATTTGTTTAAGGTCATGAGAAAAGTCTGATGATTCTGGACTCTGGATTAATCTCTTCTTTCCATTACACTATGTTGCCTTTAAGCTATTTAATTTTTGTGCTGATCTGTGAATTGGAGATAATAGATGCCATTAGCTGGCTAGATCTGTGTGAACAAAGAGAATTGCAGATTTGAGACAACTGTGAAGATACTTCTGTTTCATAAGATTCTAAAAATGTTTTAATGAAAATATCCAGACAATTGAAATCTGATCATTTTATTTTAGAAGATTTTTAAAAAAATATAATTGCCTTATTCTCCATTTCGCTTTACTAAATGATCCATAAATGAAGATATTGGTCTCATCTCTATGAGGTTCCCATAATAAATAATTCAGTTTGTAAATGCACAAAAAAAGAGAGAAAAGTGTTCAAACTCAATATCACTAGTAATGCAACAACCTTCTCATGCTATGCACTGAGAAGAAAATAATACAGTTTCTGCAGTATTCTTGGCAAAAATGCCTAACCAGAATCCAACCATACAGCAACACTCAGATATATATCATTGGACATTCAACAAAATGACAGATCTGGATTCTTTAAAAATATCAATGTCATGAAAGTTTTTTTTCTTTAAAGGGGAGGGACTGTTTTAGACAAAAGGAGACTAAGGAAGCATAACAGCTAAGTGCAATGCTTGATAACATCCAGGAGAGAAAGAAAAAACAGCTAAAATATCAGAATTGGGACAGTGGGGGACATTTGAGTATAGACTGAATAATAGATCATTTTATTGTATCAATGCTAAATTTTTTATGTCAATGATACTGCAACTGTGTAGGAGAAAGTCCTTATTCTCAGAAGATACATGCTTAAGGATGAAGGGTTGAAGTGATGATGTCTGCAACTTATTTTCAGCTTGTTCGGCCAAAAAAAGCAGGGTGTGTGTGTTCATATTGGGGAAAGGGAGAGAGGAAGAAGAGAGAGAGGAATAAGAGAGAGAGAAAACATATATGGCAAAATGTTAATAATTGGTGACTCCAGGTGAAAGGTATGTTGAGTGTTTATTATACTTGAAAACTTGCAAAAGGAAGAAAAAGTTGGAAGGTCTGTGGGTTGTTGTCCTCCGTACAAAATATGTGGGGGAAATAAATAACATTGGAACCTTTATCCTTTGTCCAGTAAACTATTACTTGCCCTTGGGCAAGTATTAATTAACAAGGCTATTATGAAGCACTTAAACATTTGAATAAAATGCTAAATAAATAACAGATCTAGCTGTATATGTTTCCTAGGAGAGTTTCTTTCCAGTTATTTATTTTGTTATTTATTTATTTATTTTTGAGATGGAATTTCGCTCTTGTTGCCCAGGCAGAAGTGCAATGGTGTGATCTCAGCTCACTGCAAACTCCGCCTCCCGGGTTCAAGCGATTCTCCTGCCTCAGCCTCCTGAGTAGCTGGGACTACAGGCATGCGCTACCATGCCCGGCTAATTTTGTATTTTTAGTAGAGATGGGGTTTCTCCATGTTGGTCAGGCTGTCTTTCCAGTTATTTATGAGTTCAACTTTAGTAACCACCCATCTCAGAAATGATGTATGTGAGATCATCTAACTCCTAGAATTACAGAATACCAAAGTTCCTAGTCATAACTAACCAGAGGCAATTGATATGGCCTTTTCTTTTCTTTTTAAAAAAAAATCCCACCATATCCAACTAGGTCTGCATTTAGTGGTAGCACATTTCTTGGCTTCCCTAAACATTAGCCCCTAAGCCCCCAACTCCCCAACTAGAAAAAGAGTAATCTAATATCTAGCATGCAAACAGTGTGTGTGTGTGTGTGTGTGTGTGTGTGTGTGTTTCCTAAACAAAGAAGGGGTTTCTAATACATCTGGTGTGTAGCAAGGGTTGGGAGTTTGTGAGGAAGTTTTCCTAAAGAATGTAATACCTGAGTCAGTGGAAGGTGGAGAGGGTAAAAGACTGAAAACTGTGGCAGCAGAATGAACAAAAGCAGCTGCTGGCAAATCAGTTTACTCAAAATACAAAGTAAGATTTACTGTTCTCAGAATGTAAATTTTTTCCCTTCTTCCTCCCAACCTTATAACTTTTGTTCTTTTGCCTTTGTTCATTGACAACAATCTGATGACTCTTTTCTTCATATCTGAGTCAAGTATTTATTTATGGATAACTAAGTAACTAAAAATTTGACAAGAATGATCACAATTGACTTACCTTAGACAATTCAAGACTTGTCCTTTGGAGCTGGGACTGACTAATGCCAGCTTTCCCTCAAGCACATAGCTTTACAAGTCATGTGGATATTCGACCAGAGAAGGTGAGGAGAACGTTAGTTGGATAGACGGCCATCAGCATCTGCAACAAGGAGAGAAATCAACTCACTAAATATTTTGGAAGGTCAGCAACGCTTTGAGAGTGAAGATCAGGAGACAAAATAACACTTATGAACTTGGCTTGCATGACTGAAATTGTGATACTACAAACTGAGATAGAGAATGTAGCAGAGAAAGCAGACTTGGGAGTTATGTTTTTAAGATAATAAGTTATATTTTCATTACGTTGAATTTGAGGTCCCTTTGGAACATCAAGGTGTAAACATATGGCAAATATTTGAAATTTCAAGTAGATCAAGGGATTGGATACATATAGGTCTGAGTGTCATCAGCATATGGGAAAAAATAAAACTGTGGAGTAGTTAGATCACCCAACAAGAATATGTAGCATGAGAAGAGCCGTGGACAAGAGAGAAACCTTTAAGGGAGGCAGGGTAAGAGTGACTAGGAAGGCTGGGAGAGAGCAGTGTCTTGGAGCCTAGGAACAAGTTAGAGAACTTTAAGAAGTCAAGTCACTGACATTGTCCAATGTAAAAGATAGGTCCCATTAGCTTCAGTCTAAAAATGCCATCAGACCTGCCAGTATGAAATCACTGGTGACCCATATGTGGAGGAAGGGGAAAGCAGTAAACAGAGAAAAGAATGGAAGGTAAGGAAGTGAAGGAATGATGTAAACTAATGATGAGTAGTTTCGGTAAAAAGGAAAATGAGCACATTTTAGACTAAAAGTAGAGGACCAGTAGAAAGGGAACAGTTGAAGATAGAAGAGAGACAGAGATGAATTATGAGATAAAATCTGGAGGGCACTGATGAATGTGAGCTGAGTGCAAAGGAACACAGGTGAGCCTTGAATAACGGGAGGTGGTACTCATTCTGTGAGCCAAGAAAAGAAACATACTGATGAACCAGGCATCAAGGATAGCAGTGGTAATACCCCCATTTTATCAGTGACTATGAGGCAAGTATATTGGTCAAAAAAATAAGTATATTAGTTCACATAACTGAAAGGGGATATATTATCCTGAGATGTAGCTAGAGGTAAAGATTCAAGTGATGACATAAAAAAATCTGTCCTTTTCTTGGCTTTGTTTTCTTCTGTTGATTTTATTTTATTTCCAGGCCAGCTCTATCCTTGTGCCCACATCTCCATTCTTTTATGCTACTTAGCAGCAATGATCTCAAGAGGAAAGAGTCTCTCTCTCTTTCTCTCTCTCTCTCTCTCTCTCTCTCTCTTTCTTTCGAGATGTTGTTTCATTCTTGTTACCCAGGCTGGAGTGCAATGGTGTGATCTCTGCTCACTGCAACCTCTGCCTCCCGGGTTCAAGCAATTCTCCTGCCTCAGCCTCCTGAGTAGCTGGGATTACAAGTTCCCGCCACCACACCCAGCTAAGTTTTGTATTTTTAGTAGAGACAGGGTATCGCCATATTAGCCAGGCTGGTCTCAAACTCCTGACCTCAGGTGATCTGCCTGCCTCAGCCTCCCAAAGTGCTAGGATTACAGGCATGAGCCACTGCATCTGGCCAGGAGTGTCTCTTTTGCAGTCATACTTTCAAGGTTCTAGGAAAAATTGTGATTGGCTCACATTGGGTCAAATGCCTATCTCTGAACCAGTCACTATGGCCAAGAAGAAATGGTCATTCACCCAAACCACAGGCATGAGAATGGTACATGTGTGGTTTTATTACCAGAATAAAAGGCGAATGGATGCAGAACAAGCCATGACAGACGTCTGATGCCAAGATTACTTGCGGATAGCAAGGGTATTGGGAGCTGAGTAGAAAATATATGAAAAGTAGAGATTTGGAATCATTCTCAAAAATATCTGGGAATTTAACTTTGCCAAGTAACAATATCGACAGGCAGAACCACTTAGGATCCAGCAGAGGTCTACGAAGAGCACAGCCAAGATTCTATCCAACTGTGATTAGCTACTCATGGGTAAATAGCAATACTGCTATGTATACTATGTAACAATGCTAGACTCATTGAATCCTCATAACAACTCCATGAGGGTGATGAGAAGATCAAATCATGAAGGAGCAGAGAAAGTTGATCAAAACCTTGATGCAGTAGAAGCAGAGGGCTATGATGGGATCAAGGCTTGGTGAAGAAAGGACAGAAGCAGGGCTAAAAGGAGGCCAGTGAACAGGAGGAGGAAAATGTTGAGGCTGTAAGGATCTCTGCAAGGTTGATTGAGGTTGGGCTGAGAGAAAGACAGACTTAGAAGGACAGGAGGCTATGGTCAGAGAATAGGACATTAGAATTTGAGAATTTAGAGGGATTTCAGATTCATTTCTGCCCAACTTTTATTACCCTGTCTAATATTCAAAAATACAACTTCTAAATCATCCAGAGCCTCTCATTAAGTTTCAGCTCTAGATGAGTAATATTGAAGGGGGAAGAAATCCTCTGAGGCTTCTATTTCTTTCACTATAATCTAGAGATGATAAAATACCTACCTCAGGTTGTTGTGTTAAAATCAAATAAATTGATGAATATAAGGTACCTACATTATGCTGTATATAGTATATAGTAGAAGCTCAATATACTATACACATTATCACTCTTACATTATTGCTACATCAACATCATTCTCATTAGCCTATACATAGTTGAGAGAAGCTTTAAAGACAGCATGAGAGCAAGGCTCAGTGTCTCATTCATCATGTATCCTTATGACTTAGCTCAGAGCCTGGCACGTCAGAGGTACTCAGTGAACGGATAAGCAACCCAAGCATCTGCTGCTTTCCATTTCAGGGGTCTCCCACCTCTAGTGTATCTGGGGAAAACATTTTCTTTTCTCATATCTGCTTCTAGTTCAGTTCACACTAAAGACTGCTTCTCTGTCTGACTTCACTGAACAAATATTATTTGAGACCTATTTTGCATCAGGCACTTTGCAACAAAGTGGGATATAATGATGCAAGAGTAAATGAGGTCTTTGTCCCCATTAAAACTATGTGGGAAGCAGACATTTATGAAATCATCTTACAAATAAATGTAAAGCTGTAACTGTGATGTTTGCCATTAAGGAGCGGCTACACAGATTACCTAGTCAGGGAGGGTATGGGAGGTTTCCCTATATAAATGGTGATTGAGCTGAGGATTAGAAAAAGTTAACTTGACATAAAGGGAATGGAAGAGCTCCTTAGACAAAGGGAACAGTATATGCAGCATCTGTAAGAAGAAGCACATCAAGCATAAGAGACGTGTGGTTGGAAGAGATAGATACAGAGACCCTGTTGTGTTAGATAATGCCAGAAAGAAAGGTGGTGGCCACAGTATACGGTGCCCAGAATCTTCACTCATTCTACCATTGTCACCACTGGAACTATACAATACCAGCTTTTTTGACAAGGTGCTGGTCTTAGCCAAAGAGAAGTGATGGAAAGACCTTACTTCACTTTACTTTCCTCTTAATTCCCTGTACACCATTAGCTCAAGACTGCCATGAAGAGCAGAACTTTTGCATAAAGGTAGGGAATAATGGAGGAGAAATATATACCATAGTTTGGAACAAGGAACAACTGAAAATTGTTCAGACATTATTGGTTTTAAAATGTTCCAAGTCCATCTTTATCTCCAAACTTAGGTTGCTAAACCAAGGCCATCTACCCTGGGTTTCTATCCCTGGCAACGCAGTTGCAGCATTATTCCTTCCGGTGTTTGTTGTCTTTAACCTAACCCAAATTGTGCTGTTAAGTATAACTTCCACCACTACAGATGATAGCAGAAAATATGTATGTGCATGAACGCAGATTCATTTCTTTGAATTCATTTCTTCTATTCCAGTGAATGACCAAGAACTTCTAGTTCAGCCCACTGAAAATCAGTGAGATGACTTTGTATAATCAAATTCCTATTAACCCATTTATGCCTGAGGTTGCAATTTTTTTTAAAATTTCTGCAATCAGACCTTGGTGATGACCCTAAGTAGAAGGCTATAAATAACTCCCACATGCTTAGTGTTCCAATAATGGAACACTAGGCATAAATAGGTTAATAATAAATAAAAAACCTACACCACTTAAAACTTTCCATTCATTTAGCTAACATTTACATAGCACTGTAAATTGTTCCATAGACTTTGCTAGTTGAGTAAATCAAGGTTCTTGGCCATAAAGAACTCACAAGACAAATTATTTCAATACAATGCTTTGTAACAGTGCAGTAACCCAGTGTGACTGTATTTTGTGGGAGCACAGAGGAGAGTAATTTTCTCTGGAGAATTGATATTAGGGAACCTCACACAGAATGTAACATTTGAGATGTGGCCTTGAAGAATGAATTGGAGCATTCCAGGAGGAAAGAAAAGAAGGTCTATTCCGAGCACAGGGAACAACATGTGAGAGGCACATTGGAATGTCTGTCTAGAGAGATGAACCAGGGGGTGCTGACAGACTTTATGGCTTTCATAAAGCAATGATGTAACCAAATCAATTTCTTAAAGCTGACTTCAAAGCTCTGGAGATGCCATGTGGCATCATTGCTACCTACCCTTTTAAAGACATTTTCCTGAGATGTATACATTAGTCAAGAAAAATTCAACCAGTTGTCTTGGGCATTTAGACACAATTTTAAAATTTCATCCAGACTGGCACTAAATAAACCCAGTAATAGGCTCCTAGCCTTGTGGTTTACTCAGTTCCTAATCACTGTGGTCCAAAATCAGATCACTGGAGAGAGACCACAAAATGACATCTGAATACAAAGTAAGGATGAATTAGGTAGGCAAGTCCAACAAAAAGCAACCATGGAGGCCAGACTCAGTGACTCATGCCTATAATCCCAGCACTTTGGGAGGCCAAAGCGGGTGGATCACCTAAGGCCAGGAGTTCGAGACCCAGCCTGACCAACATGGCGAAACCCCGTCCCTACCAAAACTACAAAAATTAGCTGAATATGGTGGCACATGCCTGTAGACCCAGCTACTCAGGAGGCTGAGACAGGAGAATCACTTGAACCCAGAAGGTAGAGGTTGCAGTGAGCCAAGATTGTGCCACTGCACTCCAGCCTGGGTGACAGAGTGAGACGCCGTCTCAGGAAAAAAAAAATGTAACCATGGAGCTGATTGGAAAGTCCAGTGAATTCCTAGTTATTTTTGTGTGGATTAGCCACCATTTGCTGTACTCCACTGCCTAGTAATGATAAGAGCAACCATTCACTGAGTGACTATTATGTGTCAGGAGCATTACCTATGTAACAATCTCTAACCCCCACATACCTTAGTTGCAAACCCAGCTCTACCACTCACCTTGACTTTGGGAAAGTTGCCTGACTTCTGTATGCCCAAATTTCCCCATCTGTACAATGGGGATACTCTATGTGAGCACTCAGAAAATGAAGGAGCACATTTTTTTCTTTTGCTGTTATAATTATTGATGGCCAGACTAAATTACTCAGTAACCCTTTGCTGCCAAGTATTAACAATATAAAATCTGCCCAACTTGAAGGCAACTAGGAAGGTAAATGTCCTGTAAAATGATTACAGCTTCCAAAAATAATAGAGAAATGACTTCAGATGAAGTTTTTATTTCCCTTCATGATTTGGGATCATAGTAGGATGACATTATTCTTAAGCTGTGTGGCTGTAGCTCTCAAAATTCAGCATATATAAAAATCACTTAGGAAACTAGTTGAAACTTCAGATTCCTGAACACACTCACTCCCCACCCAAGATGCTGGTTCAGGTGGTCTGAGATGACTACTGAGTTTTACTGACATTTATTACTTAAATAGAAAGGGGAAAAAAATCTGGATGTTTTTACCTGTTAATTATGTGAGCCATCAGCTCAAATCCCCCACTATTAACCTGAAGCCCATTTGGATTTCTGCAAATCCAAAGCTTCATTCTCTTTCATGTTCTTCTGGCTCTAACCCAATACCTAGGTTCCCCCAGGTCCAGAATTCTCTGAGACTCAGAACTGTTTTGCCTTCCTCTAGGAGCAGGAAAGTAGGACTGACTTTCCAACGTTTAACCCTTGAGAAATAGCTGCAGTGGTTTAGCACATCAAGAGCATGGGTATGCTATAGCAACAGGAGGGGGGATTTCTCCCAGCCTTCAATTTTTCTTTTTCTTTTAAAATTAGGGTAAGCACTAAAAAGTAGAAATGAAATAAAAGGCTGAGAAAATCTTGTTCTTCCTCTTACTCTCTTAAAGACACTTTTTGAGATAAATCCCTGGGCAAGGAAGTGCTAACATTTTACAGAAATTATAAAGCATCCAGCCTCACAGGGAAAACCCAGTTCTTATCCCAGCACTCACTTTCAGAGGGCACTCCAGAGCCCAAAGCTAGCCTGGAAAAGACTGAATTGATGACTTTGCCACACCAAGATTTCTCCCCAGTGGGGTATGTGCCAGGAGTCTCCCTGTGCTGGGTCCTCATGCGCTGCACACTCCCTGGACTTGGTCCCACCTCCACCAGCCTCCTAGGCAGGAAGAAATGCAGGATCTGCTCTACCCCAGGTTGCCGCTGACAACTGAAAACTGAGTCCAGGGAGACAGCGTCCTGGGCAGCCTGTTTTTGCTCTTTCCCAATCTGTTCAATTCAGTTTCCTGCCGGCAGGAGTGTTCTCTTTTGCCAGCTTTAAATCACTGAGTGCCCTGGGCATAGGCCCGGCCTCTGGAGCTGTGCCCAGTGCTCGGCCCACTGCTTGGCCCACTGCCCAGGAGTTGTCAAGTGTCTGGACAGGGTATCTGTCCCTTCAGCTGCTTGTCCTCCAATCTTCTCCTTGAAACAGTGGGATGGGACACATCCATCCTTGTCATTTTTCCAAGCCTACCCAAAAGCTTCTTCATGCCCTTGTTATGGAAATGGCCCAGTATGGTTACAAGTATGGGGTACATGGGGAGGGTTCTGGGACTTTTAAAGGCATTTAGAGATTCCGTCTGAGCCCTCCAGTGGTCATAAAATATTTTAAAGGGCTTCTGGGTCCTGGGCTGTGAGTTCTCCAAGAACCACAACCTGAAAGCAGCCTCAGCTTACGGGCCTCTTCTAGAACTTTTTCATCCTTAAGATCCTTTGGCTAAAAATAGTTTCTTGGGAGTGGGAGGTGGAAATAAACCTGGCTAATTTTATCTTTAAAGAGCTTGTAAATGAGGCTGAACCTGTTAATATGTGCTCTGCCAGAGAGGCCTGATGGGGGCACACTGCAGGATACGGACTGGAGGGAGAAGAGTCAGGCAGGTGGCATAGAGAGGGAACCACCAGCTAGGAGGAAGGATGACAAGGCTGGAGAATCCTGCCAGGCCAGACTTCCCACACGAGGCTCCTAAACACAGAGATTTCCACCATGTGTAAATCTCCAAAGTAGGATGCGTTTGGAAAATTGTAGGAAACTAAACTTATTATTTAGCCATTCGGTGGGTGGCCATCACACATTACATATCTGGAAATTTAAATCAGAACAGCTTGATCCTTTCCATATCTAATTCTTAGTAGTAGTTCCAGTAGTAGGTTGGTATTGTTTGTTAACAAAACCAAGGCTTCTTCCCACACCCCCACCGCCCCTGCATAAGGCAGTTATCCCTATAACATAAATCTATATATTAAAACATTTTGCTTTGTTTCCAAAATCATAAGCAAGAGAACCAGGTTCTTTTCCTAATTTAGAATTCTTTATTTCCATAAAAACAGAAAGAGATGCCTGGTTAGGTTTTTAGAAAACCAGTTTAGCTTGCAGAATAAGCCATTAGAAAAATCTCAGTTTTACCTTTAGATACAGCACATTTGGAAGGAAAAACAACTGGGGACCAAAGAAATCATGGAATGCTAAAACATAATTGTCATGATGACTCTGACTGTAGCCACAGTCAAAAGATATTCCAAACTTTTAAAACCACAGTTTAGTTAACTTTTTTCATGTCTACTCATTATAACAACAAGTCATAGGATAAATGGTCATTGAGAGCATTATTTATCTAATTCCCACATTTGCAATGAGCTGGAGATACTTTCCACATTCCACTTTTAAAAAGTCATTAAAAATTCTTTGGGTCACAGGAGTAAAATTAAACATCCTGCCATGGATAATGATAAGTGAAATTGCAATCTGTGGTCCTGTGTGTAAAGATTAGCTTCACTCCAAAGCACTCCTAAAATAACCTCAAATGATAAACTTTTCTTTAATATTCTTTATGGACAAAGAGATTCTATAACAACTTTAGAAAAAAATCTATTCTATGTTGTATGAAAACTTTAAAAATACTTTTATTCATAAAACTACAATTATTATCAAGGGTTTACTAACCCATTTCAGATTTTAGAATCTTTCCTGTTTCATCTTAGCATACGGTACTTTTTGGCTAAATACATAGACTCATTATAATTTCAACACAGAATTTTTTACAGCAGCAGCAGTAGCACTCCCAAACATGTAAAAACATGTTACAGGTTATAAAACAGCAACAGATTTCAAGTGCAGTCAAAGTAATCTCAGATTAAAACTGGCAGCAAGTCTTAATAAGCACACTCACCTAAAAAATAGCACTAGAGATTGGACTGGTTATTAAAAACAAAGAAGGAAAATAGAAATAGGACAAGAGTACAGCATAATACAAATACACACACACACACACACACACACACACACACATACACAGAGAGAGAGAGAGAGAGAGAATATAGTATGCGTAGGTATTAAATTATATATATATATTTTAATACACAGAAAATCCCAAACAGCCCTATGGGAAGCAGGTATCTCTCTCCCACAGAACTGCTTTCATTTTGACCCAAATTTGCTGGCTTACTTGAAATGATTTTACCTTTCTCATTACAAATTCATTTAAAGTAAAACTGTAGAATCTTGAAATTTAGAGCATCAAAAATTATTTATCTTAAGGGAATGAATTCTGCCATTATTTAATTTCATGTACTATTTCTTTTCTTTTGTCATTTATTTGGTGTTGAATTTTGCAGATTTAGTCTAATGCCAATCAGTGATCTGCCTGGGAAACTTGCCTTAGCAGGCAGATGTCCAGATCAAAAAATAGCCTAGCCTATCTTTACGGAAGAAATATACACAAACATTCACATATCATACAAAACAAGGTTGAAATGGGTGGGGCCTCTTGATTGACATCCATTTGTCACTTTCATTGGAAAATTTCATGGGCAGCTTCCAATATGCTTCGACAAATTTAGATGAATGAAAGCGCTGACTAATGATGCTATTATCTATATACCAAATATAGAAGAAGGCCTGAAAACTCTGAGTCGCTCATGTGAACTACTAAAATGAGGGGGTAGGAGAACTTAGAAAAATGAGAAAGATATATGTTAAGATAGCAAATTAACAAAAAGAAATGGCATTCAGATATGTAAAATGATAAAACCTTTAGTTTAGGGGATCTAAGGGTATTCAACAAGGCCAAGCCTCTTATGAACTGTAAAAATTGAATTATCTACCATCTTTTTAGCAATAAAATTATTTTAACCATCAATAACTAAGGACTGTTATTTTAGGAGAATGAAGTCAATACATTTGTTTTCCTGAGGCAGGCAGGGGCAGTATCGTGCTATTCATGAACTTCATTAATATTCATTAATTTTTAAAGCAGTTTGGTTAGCTTTGGCTATTATCTATGCAGATATTTTGCCTTTAAATTAAAAAAATGACAAGAACTTCATTATTTAAAAATGTAATTAGCATGAAATTCAAAACCTACATTTTCAGTAGTGGACATTATTCATTGGAAAGTATATATTTTTCAGAAAGATCTGTTTTAATTGAATTCCTAGGATAAAATTCTAAAAATCATGCTGACTAGAATAACCTAAATGTAACTGAAATTAAACAGAAAATACTTTACAAATCTTCAAATTAATCTTCACTTTAAAGAATACCATAGTTGACCCAATTAGTTCTGCAAATGAATTCAGTTGTTTGACATTCTTCAGCATTTCACAGTAGACTATTTTCACCCGTCCAGTGCCTTAGATCTCTAAAGATCCCAATGCACATTTAGTGATATTTACCTTATGAAGTAACTAAATCCAGATGAGCATAGAGCTCACATGACTGTAAAAAGAAATTGTTTCCTCATGCTTCCCACTCCCACTGCAGAACTAGAAACTGAAAACTCTGAAAATTATCCTGGTGCAAATAGGAAATTTCAGACAGAAATGCAAAATAGTTTTATTTGTAAATAAGGCCAACCATAGGAACCCATAAATCGGGCTTTTTACACTATGACAGGTTAACAACCAGGCCAAATAATTCATGCACATGGAGTTAGAAATGGAATTCTCCACAAGTTCTTCATTCACCTGTCCACACTGAGGTCCAATATGTTGAGTAGTACTTTGTGGATTATAAGAAAGGAAGTAAATAGAAATACAACCCGAAGAACAGGAGTCTGAATAAATGATTAAGGGGAATTGAGGCATTGCCAAGGGGAAAATTTTACTGTAGTGAATAGCTAAACTTTCAAAAAATACCTTTTTCTCTGCCTTGCCACCCCCTTCACCCCACGCACACGTGCGCGTTTAAGAACTGCCTGCTCTGTAACTGTATTTGAATCCCTTTGGTTTCTGTTTGTCCAAAGTACCTTCCAGTTTCAAGAAACGCCCCGGTTACATTTTCTTTAGACTTTGTTTTTTGTTTAAGGTAAGCTGACCCTTTGGGACTAGTACAATTTTCCAGTTTAGGGCAGTTTGAAAAAGAGGGGAAAGCATCTTGCTTCTTGTTATTGAAGATACATGACTGTAGACCTAATTTTTCTAAAACACAGCCACTAACAGATGACCAACAAGAAGAGAAAATTCAGCCTCTGGCTCCCTAAACGGACTAAACCTGCCTCCCCACTCCTGCAATATCATAGTGGGATAATGAGCAATATTCTCTTCAGAGATATTTACTCACTCCGATTTATTTTTTAAGAGTAGAGAAGAATGTTGCTGCACTCACGGATATTGAACCCTCTCTGCCGCCCCATCTGACTTGACGTCACATGGGGTATTACCGAAACCCCCTTTGTGTTCTCCCCTGTTTGAATGCGGTAAGTGGCTTTCCAAAACGGATACAAAGTTATTATCAGTGTCTGAAGTTCCAGCACCTCCACAAAAGCCTGTGGCCCCCAAGTGGCACCACTTCATGAATGCCTGTGTCTCAACTCTGCAAGGCCGACCTTGTCTTCGCCATCATCTGAGCAGGATTGACCCTATCTGGGTAAAAGTATGGTATGGAAAGGGTTAATCAGATTCCCCAAGCGCTGGGGGAGCACCTGGAGCAGCTCAGTAGGGGAGCAACTGGAAACCACAAACACCAAACTATGTTGCTGCAAGTTGAACTAAACGCCGAGACCTGGCTGAGGGAGTCAGTTCAGTTTAGACCAAATGGTCTTAAAGTATCAGAACAGACCTCTCAAAGAAAGACAGAAATGATGGTACACCCCTGCCCTCCAATCCTATGGAGGTTTTTTTTTTTAATGTAGTTTAAGTCTCAGAATACATTTTATGACCCCAATGCCCTTTATTCCGAAAGATCCCGTGAGATGTCTGCAGAAATGCCCTGCAGGAGTGTGGAGAGCACACTGGGCGTCCCGGCCCTCCCAGCTTTGCCTCGCCCTCACTTCCAAATAACTTTTGTGGCGGGGTCGGGTGACCCAAAGCTACCTTCGCCCCAGTCCGTGCATCCTCCAATCAAGCGGCAGCCAAGAGGCTGCAGGACTCACTCTCCGGTCCCCAGCCCCAGCCCCTCCCCGCCCCCAACTCTAGCCGCTCGCCTGCCGTCTTCGCAGCCCCTTCCTCACTCTCCACCCCGGGGGTCGTCCCCCTAATCTTCACCCGCACCCCCAACCCCACAGGCACTCTCAGAGCCCAACAGCACATTCCTAACAGCTCCAGCTTTCCAGGAAAGGATAAAGAAAAAAAAGAAGACCATAACATCACGGGCAGGTTTATTTGGGTTTGTTTGTTTGCTTGTTGGCTCGATTAAATACTCGTGGAAGGTGAACGTACCCCACACAGGAGAAGTTTGATGTTGACAAACTTCTGGTGGCAGCGAGACTGTGTCAGCACAACTTCCGGGATAATGAGAGCTGCTTTGCAGGGAGCGCGGCAGCCGCGGCGGGAGGCGGCCGCAAGACGGAACAGCAAATGCTATTCAGCCCGAGCAGTTTCAAGCCGCCCGAGCTGGGGAATTACTGTAGTCGAGCTACGGCTCCTACCACCGGCGCTGGATCTGGGCGCGCGTTAGGGGGGGAAGCTGCAGGCACAGGGCGCCGAGAGGGGAGCTTTCAAGTTACTTTGCTCCATCCCTGCACCCGGCAGAGGCTTGCAGGCTGCGTGGTAACTGCAAACATCTTGTTCCCTGCTTCTTTGGGCGGCCGCCCTGGAACCAACCAACTTTTCTCTCCCCCAAAACTCCCTCTTTGTTTCAAATAGGACTCTCCAAAATTTATTCTTGGGAAGACTGACAGCCGGGGTCAAGAAACAGCTGTTGAAGTTAATGTTTCTTCCTCCCACTTCGTCTGATGGTTGTGCCCTGCCAAGACAAAGTGAGAGGCATTGCCTGGTGGCTTCTTTAAACAGACATGCATTTAGCCAAAAAGGGTTGGGGGCGGTATATATTTTCCTGCTTAACATACAATCTGATCAGAAATGCAACAGCATGTGCCTTTCAACTTGTGCTGATTACTTGCTGAAAAGATGCTGCAGCTTTTAGTTTTGAACACTTTGAGCATTGGGGGCGGGGATGGTGGGAGACTTAGTGGTTGACACTTTCCGTGTTTTAGTAAAGGGGATATAATTTGAAACCCTCCTCCCTCTGATCCACCTCTGGCCCTCAAAGAAAGATAGAATGGCCTGGGGGAGAGAGAAAAGAGATGCATTCCTTTGCAAGGTTTAAGTCACACTTCAAAATTCAAATCGTTACGCAGAACAAGGGCTTGCCTAGAGCTAGGCAAACTGCTTTTATTTGGAGATGACCTAGCCCAAACCTGGAGGGTGCTGGACCTCTGGTGGCTTTCTCCAGACCAGGCCTCTGTCCTCTCTCCTTTCCCAATCCAACTCCTTCGCCCTTACTCAGAGGGCATATTCTAGGGGGAAGGTGCCCTGTTCTTTGTGCTGCCTTCTCCAGGGTGAAGGCTGATTTCAACACAGCCCTTCCTCCCCTTTGCTTTTTAGAGCCCCTGTGAACTGTGGAGAGGCCCCTTGGGGTTGTCCTCGGAGTTTCCTTCTCCTGACTGAGCACCTCCCAGGCATGTAGCCCTCTGTCGTGGGGTGGGTGGATGAGAACTGTATTCCTTCCACATCAGAGAGCTTAACCACTGTTCTAACCGACCCATTCTCCTTTGGGAGTGCTGGGCTCATTTAGCCTCTCTCAGATGAAATCGTATGAAGACATAAAAGGCCTTCCCTGTCCACCACCAGGTTATCCTGTCACCACATCGCAATGCAGTGCCATCACAAAGTGATATTGCATCAGGCCCAAGGATATTTTAGGAAGCTCTCAAGCTGGGTCCAACAAGCCTTCCGTGCAGGCATCAGGACCACACTGCCAAATGCAAGTTCAAGGCTGCAGAGCGGCTGGGCAGGTGTCAGTGATGCCCTCTCTAGTCTCAGCTATTCTCTTGTTTCTACTACCCACCTCCCCCACCTCCATACCTTCCATCTGGCAGGTCCACTTTGAGACTCCTTCAACACTGTCTCTGCCCTGCTCCCAGAGGCCACTACTTTTGCTTTTCCTCCTGTTTTCTTTGTGTGTTTCAGCACGTCTTCTGATGTATTTCCTGTTTTTCTGCCTGTCATGGTAACTTGCTTAAACCTTAATTAATATTTGCTCATATTGACTGTAAATCAACTAAATGACACTTGGAGTTGCAATGGCTGCAGCACACAGTCTCCAGTTTGGGTGTCTGCATGTCACAGGCCTCCCCAACTTGTTGGACTTGGGTAAACTTTTCTCATTTCCTCAGACTCTGCGTCTCCCAGCTTGGTTGGCACAAGGGCAGTGGCCAAGAATCCAGGTACCACCGTCAGCAAGTGCCCCTTCTCTGAGTCCTGCTAATGCAATCCAGCAGCCAATTGACTTAAATTCCTTCACTTTATTGTTCTCTATCCTCAGAAAGGCCAACCTCAGCATCCAGAGGGGCTGTGAGGCAGACCTCCTCTGATCCTGGAGTTGTAATTCCCCACTGCTGGCTCCTGCAGTTTAATTACAGCCTCCTTTTTTTCTAAGATTGACAGACGTAAACCTCCAGTGTGGAGGCCTGCAACAGCACCCTTAAAGGCTTCTTTGTGTAGAAATGTAACCTTAGGGCAAAGTCGGCCCAGCTCCAGGAAGGGCACATTATCCGGCTACAGGGAAGTACTGTGCTGAGACAGACCTCGAGATTTCTTCTAATGGCTGGGGACCTGGGAACCTCCTAGGGACAATGCCTTCTTCCTCTAAGTAGAATATAGGCTTGTTAAATGTTACTGGGAGTGGGAATAGGGGTGGGGGACACTGAAGAAAAGGTGACGCTGGAAGAGACCTGTAATGACTGTTCAGGGAACTCTACATGCAATCAGCAGAAACGTGTCCGTCTTTCAGGGAGCAGGTCTGTAAATGCGACCACTTGTGAAGCCCCCATGAGTGGAAGCGCTGTCCAAGTCAGAGGCAGTTCGCACCATTTGCTTCTCTTGGAGCCGATACTGCGGTTTCCATTCCCAAGCAGAATGCCTTTGGATCACTTAGAGGATCTGATCTATTTAGGCAGGTGTTGGGTTAGACACATTATTCCAAAAGCAAAGGTGAAAAGGTGCAGAATCTTAATTTACCGTGCAGGATTGTCGTCAGATTTAAACCAGGTAGAATCATTAAGGGATTTAGAGCCAGAGTCTTTTTCCAAAGAGAAAAAGGACGAAATCTCTTTTGTTGAAGTGTAGTGAGGTCAGGAGTGTAGCATCTTATGTTTGGGATTTTTTTCCCTCCAGCTTTAAAATGTTGGCTTATGCTTTTAGTCAGTCAACTAGAACAGTAATAGGAGGAGTATCAGATGTATATGCTTAGACATTAACTTCCATGTAGAGCAGTGCAATAACGAAGAGATGAAGGTATGTTCTTGTCCTTACAGAGGGCCCCCTATGGTAACTGGGACAGCGTGTTGGTTAAGGGGCAAGTGAGATACAGCTAGTCAGAAAAGATGAATTTTGAATCATGGAGAGGTAAGAAACACATGAATACAGTTTCTATGGAATCTAGTTGAGATGTGGGTGTTTAGTCCTACAGCTCCAGGACCTAGAGTTATTAGTATAAAGAGGTTGACACAATGCTTTTAATCAAAGCTTTTGAAATATATATTCTCGCCAAGTCAAGAACATGGACAGTACAGGAAATGGAAATGAGGAGATGTCTTCAGATGGTATTTGAGATTACAGAATGTGGACAGAAATAAAAATACATATGCAATTATTTTTCCCCTTCCCTTTGCCTCCTAAATCTAGGCAGGAGTTTAACTTTGGATTGAAAGGCTCCCTGTTGTTCCTCCTCTAGCTTCTCCTCCAGCTACCCCATCCACACTCCAGTTCTGGTTTTGAGCAGAGCTGCAATTGTCCTTTGTAGGGAATTGCATGAAATCCTGTGCTGGTTTTCTAATGTGGGAAAATGTCTACTAGGGAGGCTAAGACCACCAAACTAGTTTCATTATAACCCAAGGTACACTTAAATCCAGCCCTTCAGTTGGTGGGCAACTGGCCCAGCAAACTCTTCCTCTATAGTACTCATTAAAATGTTATTTACATTTTACACTATGGTCCTAAGCCATAAGTTGGGATTTTATCTTGGCAAATAGAAAAGAATACTCTTGTGACACCTGGGCCTGCAAAGTTTTTACTTATACAATGGACCCCTTGGTGATTTGCAAAACAAGATCATAGCATTTGAGAATGAGACCTTCATCCCATTTTGGTTCAGAGGAAGTGAGGAAAGGGAAGAATAAATGAAAAACATATGATCACAAAATTAAACTTATCAGCCAAATACATATTAACTTTACCTGCCTCTTAAAAGTGGATTTCATGTGTGCCAAAAGTACAAAATAAATAACTCTGAAGAAAGCACATTTTATACTTTAGTCCTGAACCTACAGTGAATGTAGAAAGTCTTCGTAACTACACCCATTTTCCTTGCCTTAGAACTCTCATTCACATGACCTGATTCATTCCAGATCAACAACAGTACCACTAATCCCAGTCACTTTTCAATAAACCAAACTGTCTGAATTCTTACCTCAACAAGTCAAATTAAATTAACATTTTAATGATAGGTTTCTGGCATTGTTCATGCTTCATAAAGTAACTTGCTTTATTTGACTCAAGGCAACAAGGCTAAACAAGCCTTGTTTTAAAAAATGGATCTTTGCCAGGTCTGGAAATTAAGTTTCCTTGAGTTCTTCTGAGACAGCAAAGAGTCTTCAGAGTCTATAAGTCCAATTGTACAATGCTGCCACATTTCCAAGACTACCATTAAAAATTACAGATAGCACCAGTTAGAAGAACAATTTTTTGCAACATCCTCATGAAGTCTAAAGGAAAATCAGAGGCCGTTTCTCAAATGGCAATGGGCCAGACATCTAAGGCCTCTGGAGTTGCTTGACATCTTGCCAGGTGTCATCACAATCAAATCCTGGGTAGAGTATTCTCTGAGTTTCACTGACTACCAGTAAGGGGCATGTGCAGAATAATAAACGATTCAACGATTAGTGCTCCAGTTAGAACCTAATGTCCCTAATAACATTCCAGGGAAGAGGGGATGGGAAATATATATCAAAGATGGCTTCAGCGCTTCACCTGTCAACAGCCTGGTGATATCTGGTTGGGGAGCCACCTTAATTCTGTGGTTTGTATAATTCTCGAATTATTGTGATTGCTATATGGAACGCTCAGCTGAAAACAATGAGTCCTTTCTCATCTGCAGAATGGTGAACAATGAGGTCAACTACAGAGGAATTTTTTTAAATAAAAATTTAGGAGAAAGCAACCGCTTCCCTGACCCAAGAGAGCTTTTGTTGCCAAACAGCAATCTCAGACCCCAGCAGTGACGCAGTATGTTTGGTTTACCAAAGATGCCTGCCTTCCAAAAGATCATAGGAATATAAAATATTCTTTTCTCCCCCTCACCAACAGGTAAAGCCAGAAGTTTTCTTGCCATCCACTTTCCAAGAAGACATGTGCCAGGCTACAGAGAAATGTCTCTGCACACAGAGACCCTCCAAATTTCTAAAATATATCAAGAGGCCATCAATTTCATACACCTAATTGTACTCTAAATATTAATCTAATCATGTAATTATCTAAATATAACCATGCAAATTAATACATGCCATCACTTTTCAACACAACCACCAGCAGTTGACTTTCTTTACAGGGCCATTTTTCACAAAGAAACAAAGTTATTATCTCTTCACAGGATTTATTGCAGACATGACAATTAGAGAAAGCTGTAAGACCTTTCTTGAGATGTGAATACCAGGTGGATGGCTGGGGCCACTCACTAATCAAGTGATTTGTTCTCAGACAATAATGTTTAGGATTCTGATGCTTGCCTCAGCAAAACCACAAATTATTATTTTTCATGGACCTTTGACATTGTCCATAAATCATTGCAATGTTCAACGCTAAGGCCTCACATTCTCAGAGATAAAAAGAGCAAAGAAGGGGAAAAGGAATTTACAGCTCATTGTCTTAGTTCCTTTTGTGCTTCTATAACGGAATACCACAGACTGGGTAATTTATAAACAATAGAAGTTTATTTGGCTCAAGGAACTGCATATGGTGAAGGCCTTCTTGTTGCATCATTCATGGTAGAAGGAATCACATTGGCAAGAGAGAGGAAGAGATCAAACTCACTGCCCCAAGCGCTTTTATAATCAACATTAATCCATTTGTGAGGGCTCCACCCTCATGACCTGAACACCTCCCATTAGGCCCATTTCTCAACACTCTTGCTTTGGGGGTTAACTTTTCAACACATGCTCTTTGGGGGACACATTTAATCCATAGCACTGATTATTCACAAGTTCTTTTCCATTATTTTAGGATGTTGAGAATACTGTTTAAAAACTTTTCAAGGCAATGACTTCCAGAAATTTTCTATAAAAGAGGAGTAGTTTGCATTTCATGAACCATCCCAAGAGTGGATAGTCAACAACAAGAACAAAGGCAGAAACTGTTACTCTGTTAATGTGCTTCAATTCTGCTCTAAAGGGATTATTTCCAGGAGTGGAAAGGAATACCAAGTCTACAGAAATCTCGGCAACCTCTTACCCAGAAAGACTACAGAGTTTTCACCGGTAGTGATGTTTGGCAGGAGGTATTACCCTCCTCCAAATTCCATGTACACAGCTGGTTTCCTCTTTCTTCTGGGGTAAACTACACAGTAAATATACACATTAATTAGTGCCATGCCGAACATCTCTTCCTTGCACAAGAACCACACCTTAGCAATAACATAGTACATTTGGATAAAGAAGTATTCCGAAAAAAATTAAGAATGCAGGCTCTGGAGTCAGAGGTACTAGGTTTAAATCCTAATTCTGCCCTTAGCACAATGTATCTGAGTTAATCTTAGATTTTTTGTTTATAAAATGAGGCAGAGATAATAATAATACATATCCTACTGTTCACCATCACACTTCATGAGTATCCACGTCAAAAGCCCCCTGAAACTCTCATAAAATCTGAATGGAGCTCTACCTGGTCTTTTAACCAATCTGTGGTTACCCTTCCCATGAAAAATAAAGAATTACATTTTTCTCTGACGGTAAATATCTTGCACTCAGTCCTGACTCTAATCTAATGCTTAAACCCATAGAATACTAGGCAGCAGCAAAGACTGAGCGTCAGCTAGTCAATTTCTCCACCATCACACAGCTGTGCCATCTTGCTCAGGCCATGGTCACTGAAGGCTGGATATAGTTTCCTATCTCAAGTGAAGATTTTCCTGTCTTCTTAGCTAAATTGTTAGCTTTTTGAGAAAGACTAGAAGTCTTATAGATTCTTGAATTCCTCTGAGCACTATGTGCAGCATAGTACCTTGAAAACAGCAGATTCTCAACAAATGTTTGTGATTTGGTTATTTTGAAAATGAGCTCTGGGCTATTTATAGCACAATAGGCTGCAATCGAAACAACCTTTTACACCCCTTCAAAATGGGCTAATAAAAGCTCTAGAAGTATCCCCTTTGGACACTAATCAAATCACAGCCCATTTTTTTTTCCTTCCTGTCTCTCTCCCTCCCTTCCTCCTTTTGTTCCTTCCTCTCTTTCTCTTCCTCATCTTCCTCTTCAACTTTCATTCTGTTTCAGCTACACTAGTGTAAATATATGTATATTATGTATATTCATCTCACTCTGTCACCCAGATTGGAGTACAGTGGTGTGATCATAGCAGCTCCTGTAATCTTGAACTTGTGGGCTCAAGTAATTATCTCACCTCAGCTTCCTGAGTAGCTCAGTCTACCAGCATGTGCCACCATACCCAGCTAATTTTTTTAAAAAAATCTTTTGTAGAGACAACATCTCGCTGTGTTGCCTCAGGCAATCCTCCTTCTTCAGCTCCCCAAAGCATTGGGTTTACAGCTGTGAGCCACCATACCCGGTCCATAGTTACAAATAGTTTAAATTAGGTTGTATCATATTCAAAAATATAGTAAATATTCATTAAAATGTAAAGCTTCCAAAATGGACTTCCCCCCACTCCCCACACATTCATCAGAAATGACTGCTAATAGTTTGGAGTACCTTCCAGGTTGTTTTATTAGCTTATATTTCTTATGCATATACTAACACTTGTTATTATTTTGTAGAAACATGGTTATACTATTCATGTGGAACTTGCTTTTTATATTAAGCAATGCATTGTGAATGTTTTTCCACGTCAATACGCACCTAATTCCGTTCTAGTACTGCATAGTACCGAAGTTTTCTATTATCCAGCTATTCATTATTATCTGAATCCAAATAGTTGCTAAGTTGTGTAGAAAAGCAGAAATTGGTCATAACAGGAAAATATCCACTAATGAACTGACCACTTACTAAATTAGTCCTCACTTAAATAGCCCTCCCAAGTGAATATCAGCATCTATACCCACTCAGTCAGTCAATTTTGCTGATTGCAGATGTTATAAACATTCCACAATATAATGTAAATAAAATGCATTTCAGTTGCAATGTAAAACTGCTACTCTTGCAAAAGATGCATGATTTTATAAAGTCATTGGAAATGATTTTGGAGAACTGTTCCATAAGCAAATGAGTATCTAGCAGTGTTAGGCCAGTTAACAACTAAAGATGAGAAAAACAACAAGGATGATAACAGGATAAGTTTTTCAAAAGGAGAATTACTTGACTATCAAAGAATTCAAAGGGTCTCAGGAAATTGACTAAGCTCTCACATCTTTCCTCAAAGTGACCCTTGTCATTCTGCTATACGTAAAAGTCAGAGTGAAGTGAAGGGTGTCAAAATTTGCTTTCAAATAATTCTGTTAAAAAATTTATCCCCCCACACCAAGCACCAAATCAATACTTGATTCATTCTTTGTTTACTGGAAAAATTAAAGCATGGTTGCAACTACAGTATATGCGAAATTTATACATACACACACACACACACACACACACACACACACACACACATATGTAGTCAAAGATAGCTCATGTTTAAATACAAATAAGATCTTGACTTTTATTTTTCGAAACAGACTCAGTCAAGCCTTTTTTTTTCCATCTTTATTTTGCAACACTAGTCCCTATTTATTACTTTTGCAGCTTTCAACAGTCACAGTATGGCAAACAGAAGCAACAGACGTTGAAAATAAGGCTCCTAATAGACTAATCAGATTCTCTAGTTTTCTCTCCAGGAGGCATTTAGAAGCAAGACTGGCTGCTTTGCAAGGAGTAAAAGCCCCAGGGCGTTTGGACAATTCAGGGAGAGAGAAGAGGCCTTAAGAGAGGAGACAGGCAGTGGACTTCCTCTGGCACTAATCTGGCACATAGATGATTGGGCCTAATGTAATTTGAAAAAATAAAAAAGATGTAACCTCATTTGTGTCCAAGCTGGTAAAGCAAGTTATACCAGTTAAATGTGTGTATATCAGGATTTATTTTTAGCGGCTATCTTCTGACTGATATTTGGGTCGTTTTCAATTTTTGCTCCTACAAGCTTCGTGGTAATGAGCAACCGTGTACAAATACACCTTGGTGTACCCGTATGAGTATTTCTGTAAGAAAAATTCCTAGAGGTGAAACTCCTGGGTTAGGAATAATGTATATTAAAAATCTTAACAGGTTATTAGCAAATTGTCCTACTGTTCAATGTCACCTACAGCATCTGCAAATGCCTGTTTTGCCACTTTTCCCTATGAAACTATCACTTTTTGTCAATCTGATAGCAAAAAATATGCTATTGTTCATTGTTGTTTTCATTTTCAATATTATAAACTATTGATCTGTATGATAAACTTTGCTACTATCTGCTTAGAATTTTTAGACTCTGGAAAATCTGCATGATGGATGTAGGGAGAGATCATCTCTTTCTGGTAATGGGTGGGAGCTAAAATTTGAGCCCCACATGCATTCTTTTGTTTAAAACTCCTTCTTTGAAACTATTGTGGGCATTGCTTACACAAGGTGAAATGTTTATAGTCAGTAGTAGAAGATAGAGATGATGATTTTTGCAAATTTCTGATTTCAGGACAGTGAGACCTTTTTAGACTTCAAAATATGTGAAAAGATAAGGCCGGTAGGTCCTGAAACTGTATGTCTTGATGTCATCTAAGCCCACACTCTTTCCAGCAGGCTTTTGACCACTGAATGTGTAGCATTCTAATGGAAAAATTCTTATATGTATATATTGATGGCCTAAACAAGAAAAGAAAAATAATCCACTAGTGTATACATTTGTCACAATCTATCAAATTATATACTGCAGATATGTGCATTTCACTAGGTATAAATGTTATATAAAAAAGAAACCATAGATTCCTCAAAAAAATTAAACATAGAATAAGCATATGCTCCAGTAATTCCACGCAGGGTATATACTCCAACGAAGTGAAAGTAGGTATTCAAACAGATACTTGTACACACATGTTCACAGCAGCATTCTTCCCAACAGTCAAAAGTGGAAGTAACCTAAATCTGCTCTGAAAAGTCTTGGAAAGAAAAGGTGGAGGCAACTCAGGTGTCTGACAGATGAATGGTTAAACAAAATGTGATATGTACATACAATGGAATATTATTCAGTCTTAAAAAGGAAGGAAATTCTTACATGTGACAACATGGATGACCCTTGAAGACATTATGCTAAGTGAAATAAGCAAGTCACAAAAAGGCAAATACATGATTCCACTTATATGAAGTATCTAGAGTAGTCAAATTCAGAGACAGGGAGTAGTATGGCAGTTTTCAAGGACAGAGAGGAAGGAAGAATGGATAGTTAGTGCCCAATGAGTGCAGAGTTTCAGTTGGGGAACAGGAAAAATTTTGAAGATAGATGGTGTTGACAGATTTACTACAACGTGACTGTACTTAATGCCACAGAAGTGTACGCTTAAAAAAATGGTTAAAAAGGTGACTTCTATGTTGTGCATATTTTACCACAGTAAAAACATTTAAAACCATAAACAAATATTGAACTCTGGTGATACGAAAGCTGAAGTATTTAGGAGTGAAATGTACTGATGTCTGCATCTTACTTTGAAATGTATCGAAATTGACAGGTTAAAAGAAGAGTAAATGAATATGTGATAAAGTTAATATAGCAAATGTTCATTGTCGAATCTTGAGGTAAATATGTGGGTGTCCACTGTGCCATTCTTCCAGCTTTTCTGTACATCTGAAACATTTTTAAATAAAATATTAAAAAATAACCTAGGCCAGAAATGACCTAGCCTTTAAAAATTACCAGCAAATGACTCTTAAAAGCAAATTCATATTTGCTTTTGTTAATTATGGGGGACAATTTTGCTATTGAAAGATCTTCAAGCAGAGCTAAGGAAATAGAACCTACTTTTGTTTGTTTCTAATAACTGTCAGACAGGAACATTTATTAGACAAGTATTGGACAGGTATTGATTCACTAGTGACTCCATGATATTAAAAATGAACTCAATAACGCCAAAGTTGATAAGTATCTCTGTATATATCAAAGACAAGGGTCGTAGTTCAGCTTTTTCTTCCAGTTGTAGGATTTGAGCATGTGCAGAGGCAAAAATCCCAGATTACTCAAATGGAAAAGATGATGCAGATAGATTGGCTGAGATGACACACAACTTTAGACCATTTGAGAGACTGGAGGTCTTCCTGATAAATACTAGCTCACTGTAGAAGTATAGTAGATTATAAATAGCAGCTCTTCATTTCCTCACAGAAACATTTTCGAGAGCTCCACATTCCTCTTCTTTGGTTCATTAAAAAGTAAACAGAGAAAGACGGTCTCCATTTCTGGGATCTCTACATTGCATGCATGGTTGGGCAGTTTTTATAACTATAGAAGCATGTGGTCATCCTATCCCGGAAACACTCTTACTGGATTGGAATAAATATCCAAAGTTTCAGTGGAGCAAACTGAATGCCTAAAGGGCAAGTAGATAACCCTAACAAGTGATGTGGGCCAGTCCAAGTGGGGTTTATGGCTTCTTGAAGAACCCTCATCCTAACTAAGGAGGAATCTATGACTCAATTCTAGCCAGCTGGCCCATGACAGCCAGTTATGTCAGTTTTTTAAAGAGCAATATGAAACCTTTATTTTTATGTGAAATCTTCCAAATTTAAATGTGGGTAACTAATTCAGATGCTTTTCAGGAACATTGTATGGGTCACAAGAAACACCTTTACTGGTGTGCTGGGGTTGGTGGGCTCCCTGTGTGTGACCTCTAACATGTGAAAAGGGTGGGACAATCCAACTCTCCAGGACTAACATCCAGTAGAATCCATATCCAGCATACTCTAAGTTTTGGGGATTTTGTTCTTACCTCCACTGTCCCCAGTTTCTCTCTTGTAACTGAGGAATGTGACTTTTTCAGCCTTTTATCACTTTAAATAGAAAACAAATATTTGACTTCTGGAATGTTTGCAAAATTCATGTGGTAAATGAGTCTTGAAAGTCTACTTTGTCACGAATTTGTTTGCCTCTCCCAAAAAAGGGAAACTGTCAAAAATATATAATTCATGGAACCCCCAACTGATTTACAGGTAATGATCCCAAAATGTATGTGTTTGGAACTAGGAGCATATTTCCCCACGGTATGACAGCTATCACTTGGTGAATGCAACCTCTGGACCATTCACTGTGTGAGATGATGTATATATTTAGCTTCTTTAATTCCTAAATCATTATCTCAACTTTACAGATGAGAAAATAGGCTCAGAACAGTTTCATAACTTGCCAAGCTGATTAGGGTTAGAGTCAAGAATTAAGCACATGTGGATATCAGGATTCAAGGCCTGTTGTTCTCACAGTGTTCTACCTGGTATTGAAGCCCTCAGGACGGGCTACAAAATACTACTGTATCCACAATGTATTTGCAGAACTTTCTAGTATTCTACTTCCAACAGAACCCAGGCTCAGGTATGATTATGCTGCTCTAATTTTTTTTTAAACCTCCCTCGCTTTTGTGCAGGAAAAATATGTTTCGTTACCTAAGTGATGCATGGATATATTCTTGGTGTGAAACATCCAAACGATGCAGTAGCCTACAGAGCAGCAAGAAGAATTCCCCTTGGCTTTTTCCCCACCCCTGCTCCCACTCCCCTTCCTATCTTGGGCTCTGCAACTATTAACAGTTTGACTTGTTTCTTCCAGACTTCTTCTATGCATCTACATACATTTATGTACATATATAAATATTCATGCAGCTATGTTTCTATGGTAAATGCATTCAGAATTCTACCTTGGGCTGTCAGACAATTTTCTATTGCAGCACGGACAACTGCCCAGCTCCAAGTCAATATGGAAGGACTTGGGAGTTGGAGGTGGCGGTTGAAGATGGCTGTATTAGTTATCTATTGCTACATAACAAATGACCCCACAATTTATCAATGTAAAGTAATGGACACTTATTATCTTGTACAGTGTCTGAGCGTCAGGAATCTGGGAGTAGCTTAGCAGGGTGGTTCCAGCTCAGGTCTTTCATGAGGTAGCATTCAAGAGGTCCACCAGGGTTCTAGTCATTTCAGGGATTGCCTGGGCCTAGAAGATTCACTCCCAATTTGGCTCACTCAGTACTTACTTGCTGGAAGACCTCCATTCTTCCTTGGCTGTGGGCAGGAGTCCACAGTTCCTCACCAGGAGGTCCCCTTCAAAGGACTGTTCCAGTGATCTTATGACATAGCTGCTGGCTTCCCCCAGAGGGAGCAATCCACAACTTACCAGGAAGGAAGAAGCTGCAAAGGTCTTTCATGACCTGGTCTTGGAAGTCACAGACCCTCATGGCTGCTAAATTCCATTCATTAGAAGCGAGTCACTACTCAAGAGGAGAGATGTCATCTCAACCTTTTGAAGAGATGAGTGTCCAAGGATTTGTGGACATATTTTAAAACCACTGCAAGGGAAGAAAAATGGAGAGTGGCAGGGTGTCAGATCAGCGTGTAATATTCGGAGTAACAGGGAGGAAAGCGGAGGTGCTGAGGTCATGAGATAACTGTATAGAGAGAGCCCAAATGGCTTAGAGTCCTTTGTGCACATTTCAATCACCTGGGGACATTTAAAAAATCCTCATGCCCTGGGCCCCACTGCAGATCCATTAAATCTGTATTTCTGGGACTGAGGACAGGTATCCGTATTAACAGCTATCCAAGTGATTCTAATGTGCAGCCTGGGTTGTGAACCCTGTAACAACAGCAGTGCTAGAGTTGAGCTGTGTCTGGGCTCAAGTCTCAATTATGCCAATCAAGTAGCTGTGTGTTCTTAGGGAAGTTCATTAGTTTTTCTGTGTCTCATCTGTACAATGAGGATATGAATAGTACTTCCTCACAGAGTGGTTGTGAGGATTACCTGGGTTAATACCCCATGTAAATTGCTTGGAACTGTTCTGGGCATAGTAAGTGCTGTTTCAATGTTACTATTGTGATTATTAGCAGCACGCAATGGACTTTTCCTCCCTCCTGCTCCCGCTTCCCAAGGGCCTCCGCCTGGAGAGGAGTATGGCTTTGTGTGCCCCAGCTCCCTCCCTTTCTCTTGAGAAGGCACAGTGGATGCCCGGAGTCCTGTTCAGCCTGTAAGCCCTGCCCTGCCCTCAGACAGGTGCCAGGAAAACAGAAGCTGAGCTGCTGGGCTCAACTTATGGTGGGCTTCGCTGCAGAAGGCTCTCCTTCATACTGGGAGATGGACAAGAACGTAGCACCCTGGGGGCAATGAGAGGAAGGAAAATGCCCTCTCAGCCTCACAGGAGCAGGGGTCTGCACTCACGCCTTGCAATTTCTTCAATTTCCCAATCTCGTTGGATCTCAATTTCCCAATCTCAATTTCTCTTAACTCTTATAATATCAATATGTCCTTAAATTACCTGCTGTCTTTTATATTATCTATTTACCTTTTGTGTTTTCCCTCCTTCAGACAGTAAAGCAAAGACTATGTCTTCTGGGGGAAGTGTCTGTAAAACGTGGGAGGGGGAGCTGAGGAAGGAAAAGGGGTGTCCTGTTTGGGTTATAGACACCTCTTTAGTCTTGAGAATTTTATATTTGTCAGTGGAAGGTGTACTCTGCTTATTAAGGCCTTCCCCTTTCCCCTCCCCATATCACTTCCTTTCTAAAACACCCTTTCCCCTGACCACCATTTTCATGGAAAAATAGCATGAGTGTTCTTTCTTTTGCCTTTTATAGCAGAGGTTAATAAATTGCCACCATTACAGGGTATTCCGGCTGATATTGATGAAGCAAGTACAGAAATAAGCTAATGGGTTAGTTCTTATAGAGAAATGTGTTTCCCAAGCATAAAAGCACTATTTCGTGGGAAAGTAGATTGAGGCTTTTCAGCCCTACTAAGACAGATGGAAGGGAAAAAAAAGAATAAAATAATTAAACTATAAAACAATTGTTGACAAGACTCCTATATATTTGCTCTCCATCATTAAATTAATCTTGATTTGAATAGGGTGTATCTCAATTCTCTGTTTTTTTATTTTTTTATCACCTCTGTTCTTCAGGTTTATGATTTGATCCTAAAACTTAAAGATCTTTTTAATAAAATATGTTAAATAAAACTTATTTAAAGTCCCTACTGTTTATTAAGTGTGCTTTTACAGTAAATGTGAGTGACAAAAGAGAACATGATATTAATAGTTAAGCCTATAGCAATAAGGTGTCTAATTAATTAATTAATTAATTAATTTTTTTGAGATGGAGTCTTGCGCTGTTGCCCAGGCTGGAGTGCAATGGCATGGTCTCAGCTCACTGCAACCTCCACATCCCAGGTTCAAGCGATTCTCCTGCCTCAGCCTCTTGAGGAGCTAGGATTACAGGCATACACCACCACCCCCAGCTAATTTTTGTATCTTTAGTAGAGACAGGGGTTTCACCATGTTGGCCAGGCTGGACTCAAACCCCTGACCTCGTGATCCACCTGTGTCAGCCTCCCTAAGTGCTGGGATTACAGGCATGAGCCATGGTGCCCAGTCTAAGGTGCCTAATTTCAATAGCACTTGGGTTTAGTTTTAAAATATTAAAATGAACCTCATAGCTAAAAATTCTAGGTAGGTGGTACCTGAACACATGTGTATCAGTGGTATAAGCGTCTAAATGCTGAAAAGACAGCATCTGGATCCTGGTTTCTCCCAGCTGAGTTCATTCATTACTGTCAAAGTAGGGAATCCTGGATTTTAAGCATTACAAGCTAGAAATAAAATTAGCCCCCAAATAAAAATTATTCTAGCGAAATGTAGCCTTGATGGTTGAGGTTATAATAACTGTTACTAGCATAAATAGCTGATTTTATTGGCCTGGTTAAATGATTCCCATGTGTCCTTCTGAAACTTTCTGCAGTCATTCTCATCGACTGCCATCTCAGCTATTAGAGAAGAGAAGAAAAAATGATGAACTCAAGCCTTCTTCATCAATGAGCTCAGCCTGTAAGCTAATAGAGGGTTCAGTGAGCACCACTGACCTTCCCAGGAAAGCTACCAGCATGACAACTGAAGAAACATGGCACAGAGACACAGCAGTAAAATTCAAGAGACTAAAATAAACTCAGTGAGCCTGCCTGGTCGCTAAACGCTGAATACATTTAAGTGCTATTTTGACAAGAGAGCATGGCGGCTATTTAAGAATTTCATTTTTAAAACTCTAGTACAATTTTATTCTCCTAACAGCATCATCTTGTGTCTGTGTTTGTTCCCAGTGAGGTCATTATTAAGTGAATTGAATTATTGTTCTGTTCAAATGACCTGTGCATTCAACAATGTGTGCTGAGCTCCAGCAAGAAATGTTTTATGTATTATTGGGAGATGGCCATCTGTGGCACAAACCGGGCCTCCCAACATGCAGAAATGTGGGGAGATAGTTTATGTTCAGTTTTATCTATGATCTGAATTCCATTTATAAGCTTTTTTCATCCACTTGTCAACACTGTTCACTATAGCAACACTGAAAATGGCCAGAAATGAACAGATTTATCAGAGCAATGTGAGGTCAGACTGTATGTTTCAATTATTGTATATTGAATTTTTATCATGCATTTTAAATTTTGGCCATAAAAATAGGAACAATGTAATAAAAATGGAATTACTTTTCTTTGATCAACTTTCAGTTACAAACTGAATAAGCTAGATTTCATGATTTTTATTAGATAATGGGTCTCACATTATATATGTATATTTTAAATATAACATTGGTTGTCCATGCCAAGAAACGTTGATTAATTTTTTTCAAGTCTGAAGAACACTGCCTTTCCTTTCCTGCATATGTAATAGAGCAGCATGGCAATATGTGAAATTAAATTTTAAAATTGTAGATTATATTTAAGCCACACCCTCCCAACCTTTTCATATCTTTTTAAAGTAAACTTTTGATAATTCTACTGGCATGTTAGAACAAATGAATGATTTTACATAAGGTAAATATACCCAGATATTTGTCATACAGAATGAAAAGATTTTTAGGTATTTTTTCTGTTGGTTTTATTGTTGTACTGATACCTTAATTAAAAACAACAAAAAAATCTCCTTTATAATGAAATATAAAATCTTATATGTGGAAGAGAACTTTTACAAGAGGATTTTCTTTCTCTCCTTCCCTATCTTCTTCCTTCCCTCCCCTCCTTCCTTCTTTCCATTTGTCCTTCCTTTCTTCATCTCTTTATTTTTAAAATAAAAACCTTTTGGCCAGGCACAGTGGCTCATGCCTGTAATCCCAGAACTTTGGGAGGCTGAGGTGGGTGAATCACCTGAGGTCAGGAGTTTGAGACCAGCCTGATCAACATGGAGAAACCCCGTCTCTTCTAAAAATACAAAATTAGCAGGGCATAGTGGCACATGCCTGTAATCCCAGCTAGTCAGGAAGCTGAGGCAGGAGAATCACTTGAACCCGGGAGGGGGAGATTGCAGTGAGCTGAGATCTCATCACTGCACTCCAGCCTGGGCCACAAGAGTGAAACTCCATCTCAAAACAAAACAAAACAAAAACAAAAACAAAAAAACAAAAAAATCTTCTAAATTGTTTAACACTTTGGACATACAGCTTTACAGTTTAAAT
Source organism: Cheracebus regulus (assembly GCA_963574635.1). Lineage (NCBI taxonomy): Eukaryota > Metazoa > Chordata > Mammalia > Primates > Pitheciidae > Cheracebus > Cheracebus regulus. The sequence continues at coordinate 54,895 of CAUYQU010016802.1, read as the reverse complement.
ACATTTAGATTGTAATTTTATTTGTAGTGGGGATATGTGTTAGAAAAATGACTAGTATCAGCAAACAGGTAGAGAGATAAGCTTTGTTCACAAGTGCATCGCTGGAGGTACATTACACTCACTCACCTTGAAAGTATCGTAATGAAAATGATGAGAATGATAATGATTATGATATAGCAATGATAACTAGCATTTACTGAGCACTTCAGCTGTACCTGGAGCTAGGCTAAGTGCTCCACAGGTCTTGTCTTATTTGCTCTTCATAACGACTCTGTGAAAGCAAGTACTTTCATCTTGATATGAGGAAACTGAGGCTTCAAAAGCAAAGAAACTTGCTCGAAGTCATTTACTGGGATTCTACCCTAGGTCTGTGTGACCTATCAGTCCTTCTCGAATCATGGTGCAAAGTGTAGAACATGTGGGCTCTCCCAAATTTCCCCTAGTCAGGTCGTCGAAGTCAAGCCAAACAGAGCCTATGGGCTTACCATGGCTGAGGGGCCTTGCGCTTCTGAGCTGCAATGCCCACATCTGTGTAACATTGCTTTTCCAAGACCTGAAGCCCTTGGCTCTAGCAGACCAGTTCAGAAAGTCCTATAACTTCTCTGCACCCACCCCTTTCTGATGCATTTTAGACCTTCTGGTGAATGTTTTTATTTAGTATTTGTTCAACATTTCATACTCTGACTCTTCTTTCTGGTGTTCTGGGACACACATCTTCCATGACACAGTGGCGTGTCTGCCTTATCCTATATTCCCCAGCCTTTGCCATGTTGTTTGGAGAAGCCCTGATAGGCCCAGAGATGGTGCCCCATCCAAAGAGGTTATCTGGCAACCCACAACAGTCAAGAACAAAGAACTCTGCACAATGGGGACAGCAGTGTAATTAGCTGACCTCCTGGGATTTGGACTAGAAAATGGGGAGAGTATCGGCCATACAGGAGTAAAGGGAGAATGGAACAGATACACTCTGAGAAACAGAGATGACATGGAGGAGAGGCGGTGAGCGTGAGCCAGACAGGAGCTGGCCCTAAGGCCCATCTCAGTTTTTTGGTGGTTTCCATTTTTAGCCTCACCATTTTCTTTCAGGAAACCTAAGGGAGGTTCTGTTCCTTGCAGCTATAAGAGCCTGCCATCTGGGTACATATGAGATCCCATCACAGACACACTTTCATGGCTTTTCTTCACCCCACCCTCCCACCTGCCTTGCCCTTGATGTGTTTGATTACTAGAGGACTAATCCACACTAGTCAGTATTCTTTCCTTTGCAAGTGACAGAAATCCAACTAAAAAATGTTAAGCAAAAAAAAAAAAAAAAAGGGAGGTGAGGAACAGGATGGGGAGATGAGAGAGGAGTAGGGGTTGAAAGATGCTAACATAAAGCGAAAAATAGAACTGAGGAAATCATTGCAGAACCCAAGTAGCTCCAAGCCCTCAGTGACTAGAAGAAAAGACTTACTGCTGAAAAGGTTTGATTGCACTTGCTCTTTTGCCTTTTGTCTTTTTCGTTTTCTCACACATTCTACCTGGTGAAGGGCATGACTGACAGCAGCTGTTGAACATGTTCTTAAAAGCTTTGTGATCGGAAATGAATGAGAACTCTCCCCACCAATAAAACTTAGAAATTTCCTGGGGAAGAACTTTCATTGGCTAGGCTTTGGTCAAATACCAAAGGAATATTTCCAAGAGGATAAGGTTGCACATTACCACTGTGGCCCAGGAGCGTAATGCTATGATTCTAAGCTCACCTGAAATATATGATTGGAGTGGGGGAAGAGCAGTTCCCCAAGGGAACAGGAACAAGCAGACGACAACAGGCGCATTTGTGACCAGAGATGTAGCTATACAACTTTGTTGTATTGTTTACAAAGAAGCAGAGGTGCAAATCAATTCTCTGTGTCTCATTTCCAAGGGACCTGGGGGAGATCTATTCCACAATCCCTGCTCCCACCTCAGATCATTGGCTCATCTCAGGAAGTTAGAATCATTTACCTGAGGGCAGTCACTCACCTCCACCTGATAGTCATCCTCACCACCGAGACTAACAGTTTGAATGAATTTTGAAAACCTCAAAAGAAGACAGTTGAAGTTCTTTTTTCTTTATACTACGGGAGCTCAGTGCAGAATCCCTAGACCTGCTGCATCAGCATTACCTTGTTAGAAATACAAATTTGAGGCCCTTCCTCCAGATGTGCTGAATCAGAAACTATGGGATGGGGCCCAAGGATCCATGTTTTAACAAACCCTTCAGGGGATTCTAATGCAAGGTGAAGTTTGAGAATTTCTGCTTTTTTTTTTTTTTTTTTTTTTTTTTCCCGGAGATGGAGTCTTGCTGTGTTGCCTAGGCTGGAGTGTAGTGGTGAGATCTTGGCTCACTGCCACCTCCGCCTCCTGGGTTGAAGCAATTCTCCTGCCTCAGCCTCCCAAGTAGCTGGGATTACAGGCACCTGCCACCATGGCTGGCTACTTTTTAGTAGAGACACGGTTTCACCAGGTTGGCCAGGCTGATCTTGAACTCCTGACCTCAGGTTATCCACCAGCCTCAAGCTCCCAAAGTGCTGGGATTACAGGCGTGAGCTACTGAGCCCGGCTGAGAATTTCTGTTTTAAGCCATTCTTTCAACAGTTCCTTGTTTACATGGTTTCTATAAAACATGCCTGAATAAAGACTCTTGGGCCAAGGATACTGGCCTATCATCACATGGGTCTCAACAGACTTCCTGTGGTTGCCACCTGGATGCCATGTGGGTTCCCCAAGTAGATTCCAGGAGAGTTTGAAGGGTAAGGAGAGGGTGGATGAAACCATTCCGCAGGGTCTTCATGTGTGGTTCATTCGTGTCAATGTACTGCTGCAATGAGTGCAATAGTGTCAACTTGACTGCACCACAGGGTCCCCAGATTCAACATTATTTCTGAGTATGTCTATGAGGGTGTTTCAGATGAAGTTATCATTTGAATCATTGACTCAATAAAGCAGGTGGCCTTCCCCAGTATGTATGGACATCATCCAATCTGCTAAGGGTCTGAATAGAACAAAAAGATGGAGGAAGGAGGAATTCATACCACATCTTTTGCTTCCTACCAGCCTCCTTGAGCTGAGACATCAGTCTTCTCTTGTCCTTGGACAGGGATTTATTCTACCAGCTTTCCTGGGTTTCAGCTTGCAGATGGCAGATTATGGGACTTAGCCTCCATAACTATGTGCAGCAGTTTCTCATAATAGGTCTCTTTATGTATCTCTCTTTCTCTCTATCTATACCTATACCTCTGTATCTCTATCTACCTACCTATGTGTCCATCTATCTCTCTTACTGGTTCTGTTTTTCTGAAGGAATCTAATACAATCGGAATGTGCACTTTCATGTGCAGGCAGAAACACATGCATCTAAAATATACTGGGGGCACGTCTTTGTGTCAGCTTCGCAGGCTCCTGTGACCACAGAGACTTTAGGAGTGGTGCTTAGGGGAAACTCATCTTCCCTATGTATCCAATGGGACTTGCTTAAGAACCTTAAAGGCTTAAAAAGAGGAACACTGAGTCCCAAGTTCTTTCCTGCCTTGTTTTCTTTTTTATGCTAAAAATCTGAGATTTTGTTTTCTTCACACTGTGAACATCATTATGGCATCTCATAAGTGCTGTGTATACAGTAGGTGTAGAGAAGATAAACTCTGGTGGACCCTACAGCTCTTGCCTCAGATCCTCAGTACTGGTTTCTGGCCCACTCATTTAGAAGTAGCGATTTTCTCTGCATATCCAAAATTTCCTAACATGAAAATATTCCTTTTACTACTCAACAACAAAAAAAGTGTTTTTAGATTTCAAAAAAGCTTTATATTTAGAATGCAAAAATCAACCAATATACACTATATAGACTCATGTTTCAGATAAGTAGAATTATTCAAAAGCCCAAGATCAAAAATCTTCAAAATAAGTGAGTTTTAATTTTGGTCCTTAGAATCTTCTGGGTGCAAGAACCCTTGTACAATCATCTAATCCACAACTTCACCTTTAAGCCCAAAGTGCTTTGGCCAGGAAGGAGTTCTTATCCCAAAGTAGAAGGATTTGCAAGGAAAGATTCATAACAGAAGTGCCATCTCAGCCTTATTGGTGGGATTGCAAAGTGATAATTTAATTTAATTACACTATAATTTAATATCTCCTGTGTTTCCCTGGGATTGCTTTGAGGACAGTGTTTGAGAGAGGCAACTAGGTCTTTGACAGAATACTAACACTGGTGGAAGACGAGGATGTACCCACAAGTACTGGATAGGTTTTTGTTTTTAAATCTACATCTCTGAAAACATTCAGCTCATGTTAAATTTTTTTTTACATAAAATAACAAAACTTTTTTTTTCAAGGTTATTCATTTGCATTCTTATAAACAGAGTAGGATTTTCCAGAGAATAGTTGAGTATTTATTTGCCCGACCAATGATTCAAGCTTTCTTCTCTAAAATAGAAAAAAACAGCAGAGACCAGCCACTTCCTCGTTTCTTAGTTATATCACTAGTCCCCAACCCAGGCCCTAAAAACTGCCTAGAAATCTGTTGTCTTGGCTTCTTCAGTAATTCAGGGAGTAAAAGACAGATAGGACTTATGCCAGGTTTCACTTTGTAGTGAATTATTTAAAATTGTTTAAAAGGATAAATATGCTGGAAATTAAATGTGACAGACTGTTAAAAATCGCCCAAGGCAATTTTTAGAAATCTTTAGATTTCTCATCTACTACCTTGGGAAAGGAAAAATGGTGACGCTGATAACAAAGAAAGGAAAGTCAGAAGGAACATTTTTAACTTGCTGAGAGGAGGCTGAGTTTTAGTTCCCACATGGTGAACCTGTGGTGTGATCCAGTGTAGTGGGCTCTGCCATATGCCATCCAAATTCCTCATTCGGGACCAAGGCACTTTCTCCCCCGACTATTAGGGTGTTGCCTGTTGAGGCTCATAGCTGAATCCCTCTCCAGGAATTGCTCTTAGACAAAAGGAAGGGTTTTGCCCAGTGTTATTTCTCTTTCCCTAGGGGTAGGTCACAGCTGATGACTGGCTGATGAGGGATACCAAGTCAAGGCTCCCTCGCCTCAATTCAGGGGTTCTCTGAGAGGCCATCTATCTTCAGACTCCCGCGGGGTTGGCCGAGGCCTTGTGGCAGCAGCATCACAGCTCAGCATCTCCCTGTGCCTAGCCCTGCTTGCTTCACCCACTAACAAGTGTTGTTTTTCCAAGCACACCCTTATCAAATCGCCGCATGCGTGTCTTTATCTCAATCTATTTCCAGAGGAGTTAAATCTAGGATACCCCGAAACTAAACAAAGATGTTAATATGATGAGGGAGGTGAAATTTTAATTTTAATTTTATTGTGGTAAGAACACTTGGTATGAGATCTACCCTCCTAATAAATTTTTAGTATACAATATGTTGCTGTTGATCATAGATACAATGTTGAACAGCAGATCTCTAAAAGTATCAATTTCACTTAACTAACTTTATGTAACTAAAACTTTATGCCTATTGGTTACCAGCTCTTAATTTCCCTCTCCCCTTAGTCCCAGGTAACCATCATTCTAGTCATTAACTTCATGAATTTGACTATTCAAGATACCTCATATTAGTGGAATCATGCAGTACTTGTCTTTCTGAGGCTGGCTTATTTCACTTAGCATCGTGTCCTTAAGGTCCATATTAGTCAGAGTTCTTCAGAGGGACAGAACTAATAGGATATACATAAATATGAAAGGGAGTTAATTGGCCCGGAGCGGTGGCTTACACCTATAATCCCAGCACTTTGGGAGGCCAAGACAGGCGGATCACAAGGTCAAAAGATCAAGACCATCCTGGCCATCATGGTGAAACCCTGTCTCTACTAAAAATACAAAAATTAGCCAAATGTGGTGGTGCATGCCTGTAGTCCCAACTACTTGGGGGGTTAAGGCAGGAGAATCGCTTGAACCCGGGAGGCAGAGGTTTCAGTGAGGTGAGACTGCACCACTATACTCCATCGTGAGTAACAAGAGCAAAACTCGGTATCAAAAAACAAAAAAATCAGCTGGGCATGGTGGCACGTGCCTGTAGTCCCAGCTACTCTGGAGACTGAAGCAGGAGAATCACTTCAACCCGGGAGGTGGACGTTGCAGTGAGCCAAGATCAGGCCACTGTTCTCCAGCCTGATGACAGAGTGAGACTCCGTCTCAAAAAGGAAAAAAAAAAAAAGAAAGAGAGTTTATTAAGGAGAATCGACTCGCACAACCACAAGATGAAGTCCACAATAGGCCATCTGCAAGCTAAGAAGACAGGAAGCCAGTAATGGCTCAGTTTAAGTCCCGAAGCGTCAAAAGTAGGGAAGCTCACAGTGCAGCCTTCAGTCTGTGGCTGAAGGCCTGGGAGCCCCTGGCAAACCCCTGGTGTAAGTCCAAGAGTCCAAAGCCCAAAGATCCTGGAGTCTGATATTCAAGGAAGCAACCAGCATGGGAGAAAAATGAAGGCCAGAAGACTCAGCAAGCCAGCTTACTCCACTTTCATCCACCTGCTTTTTCTAGCCACACAGGCAGCCAACTGGATGGTACCCACCTACACTGAGGCTGGTTCTTCCTCTCCCAGTCCACTGACTGAAAGGTTAATCTCCTCTGGCAGCACTCTCACAAGCACACCCAGGAACAATACTTTGCATCCTTAAATCCAATCAAGTTGACAATATTAACCATCACAAGGTCCACCCATGTTGTCATATATTGCAGAATTTCCTCCTTTGTAAAGGCTGAAGAGTATTCAACTGTATATATACATTTACCGCATTTTCTTTATGCATGCATCTGTCGATGGACACTTAGGTTGTTTCCTGGCTGCAATGAGCATGGAACTGCTAATATCTCTTCAAGATTGTGATTTCAGTTCTTTTGAGTATATACCCAGAAGTGGGATTATTGAATTACATGGTAGTCCTGTTTTTAACTTTTTTGAGGAGTTTCCATACTATATTCCATAGCGGTTGCACCATTTTGCATTCTCACCAACAGTGTGCAAGAGTTTCAATTTCACAGCATTACTTCTTTACTTTAAGTCTGCCTTAATACAAAGTAAATTTATGGTAGCTTATAGCCCTTCAATCTGTAGCATCCCTTAAGGCTGATTTGATTTATTAATAGAGATAACACCAGCAAAAATCAGTTAGTCAAATATTTACTAAGCACCCATTAGGTAACTCATTTCTCACTGAAAATCCTCATGAACAGTGCAATTTCTTTAAACACATGATCTTAGCCAAAAGACTGAGAAGCAATGCAATTTATTTATCATATAACCTGTTGGTGCTGGTCTGAGTCTGTTTGTATTGCTATCAAGGAATGTCTGAGGTTGCGTAATTTATAAAGAAAAGAGGTTTATTTGGCTATGGTTCTGCTGGCTGGAAGACTGGGCACGGGTGAGGGCCTCAGGCTGCTTCCACTCACGGCAGAAGGCACAGCAGAGTTGGTGGGTGCAGAGATGGGGCGGTGAGAGAGGAAGCAGGGGAGGGGCAGGTGCCAGGCTCTGTTTAACAACCAGCTTTTGTGGGAATGCATAGAATAAGAACTCATTACTGTGAAGATGGCACCAAGCCATTCAAATGGGATCCACCCCCATGGCCCAAACACACCTCCCATTCGGCCCCACCTCCATCACGGGGGATCAAATTTTGACATGAGGTTTGGGGAGACAAATATCCAAACCATAGGAATACCATTTAGAGGATTTTCAGTTTTGATGTCAACAAGCTCATTTCTGAAAACTTCATAGATATTAAGGCCTTGCTGTTTCAAGGGCTTAAAAGTGAGGTTCTGACCCAAAGTGGACCTCATTTAATAGTTTCCCTTAAACCAGAGAGGGTCATGTACAACTGGGTCTTTATGAGATCTATTAAAAATGTACTTTTTGTTTTTTAATCATCTAATGGGACAGGTCAAAGTCCTCTGTGTAATGGTTATATTCAGTGTGACCAAGACATTCAGCTGTGTTTTATAGATAACATTGTGAGAACTGTGCATGATTGGTTGAGAGGTAAGAGCCTGAATGTGGTATCTCTCATCTCCACACCTCTTCCTCATTAACAATTGTCCCGGGCAACAAGAACTGCCCTAATGTTTTACCATTACCTCCGTCACTGAGAGTCCAATGCAGCTGGCCCAGCAGGAACAGAGGAGACCAAGTCACTGATGCCCAAAGCATACAGCCTACATTATGGCTTCGGCAAGTCATTTTATTTTTGCAGGCCCAGCTGCTCAGGGTTGCTTGCATCCCATTAATGTCTTGCAGTCTTGGATTTGGGAAACCAGAAAAATAGTTGATTATCCTAATTTTTTTTTACATAATGAAGAAATACACAATCCCTAGACTTCCCTGTTACTTCAAGTCTAAGACCTCCCAAATCTGTAGTGTTTCCTGTATAAGGCAGCACCTCTCAACCATGACAGATCACATGTACTAAGATGTAGAGAAATCCACCAAACAGAAGATGAATTTTAGCGGTTTTTCTCTCTTTCCTTCAGTAATTTGATATTAAAATAGTGATTTAAGATTTTAATGTGGCATAGTTGACAATGCAGGTTTGTGCAGTGAAAAGATAATTGTTATAACATTTAAAAATATTTCATTATGGCATTTTTAATAAGAAAAACAGTAAAATGCTTTTGCATTTTGGAATCAGCCTAAACTTTAGTAATCATTCTTATTCAAATGACAGCATGTAGAGCACTTGAATGTTGTATATATACCAATGAATGATTTAGGGGAACTATGAAATTATATTAAATTTGAAGAATATAGTTTAGTGTAGGAGGGGAAAAAACTCTAATGACTTCACAGGAGTAATATTTATTGGAATATCATGTTACCTTTGTTTGTAGCATGATGGTCTCAGAGGGATCAAGTGAGATTGTTTTGATGGTAAATTTATTACATCGTTTTTAGGGGCCTGGGCCTAAGGGATCCTGTTGAAAAGGGTTTTATGATCCCAAAAGCTATAAGGAACTTTGGCCTCTCCCAAAGAGAGTCTCCACAGAGTGAGTCAATTTCCTTGGAGAACCAAAATAGATGCTGTCCGGGAAGGGAGCAATTCTTTCAAGTCAGTGTTAGCTCACCAAGGAAGGGAACAAACAATACATACTTCATTTCTGTCAAAAATGCAGTATTTCCTTTAGAAACCTTACTCCCAAGCATTTCCCTCTCCTCTTCTTAAAAGCTCAGGCTCCATACTAACCTACCTGAGTTGGATTCTGGCTCTACCATTTACTGGCCATTTGACCTTGGTCAAGTTACTCAACCCTGCTGAGCCTCTGTTCTCATCTGCAAAATGGGAACAGTAAATTACCTCTTAAGGTTGTTGTGAAGACCAGCTGAAGCAATTGAAATTAACTGAGCAACAAAAGCAGTCTATATTTTAGCACTAAGCTAAATATTGTACGTGGTACTTTGGCACCTGATTAAACTGCCAATGATGGTCGTCATTATTATGATGGTAAATAAACCACTTTTTTTAGCTTTTATTTTAGGCTCAGGGGTACATGTGAAGGTTTGCTACATAGATAAACTCATATCACAGGAGTTTGTTGATTATTTCATCACCCAGGTATTCAGCCTAGTACCTAATAGCTATCTTCTCTGCTTCTCTCTCTCCTCCCAGCCTCCACCCTCACATAGACCCAAGTGTCTGTTGTTTCCTTTTTTGTGTTCATAAAAGTTCTTATCAGTAAATAACTATTTTTTAAAACTGTGTTTGTCTTCATGTGTATAAGATGGATTGATGAGGACATGGCTTGTGAAAAAGGGTATGTATTTTGATGCTTCAGACTCCAGCTGCACTCTGGTGCCCTGCAGGTCCACGAAGAGGCCTGGTGTGAGGCCAGGGGTGCATGCTCTCTCCCACGGCCACTGCATACCCTGGAGATTTAGAGGAGCCAGCCTATGGGAGAGGCCCTAGGATAGCAGAGGGCCTTCTAGACTCTTCTCTCTCCTTACTTACATCTCTAGTACCAGCCCCTGGGAGCCCAGAGATTCTGGACAGGCCATAGGGCACGATGACTATGTGTCAGAGTTGCCAGAAAATAAATGTTATTCTCCCAACTGCATTTGCAGGAATTTTCCTGGCTCCTCGCCTCTGTAGCAATCTTCCACCACTTGAGTCCTGTCTGTAGTTTAGCCTCGCCCCAGATCTGTGACCAATCTTGTCCTTATTTAGAAGGAACTGAAGAATAACTCGACCATTTTGGTGATTTCACATCAAGACTGCCTTAAGGCTTTTCTGCTTTGATTATGTCAGTTGCTGTAATCATAATATTAACTAATAATAGCTAACATTTTAATACCTACTCTTTTCTAACCACTTTACATATATTATTTCATCTGCTTCTCATAAAAATCCCATGCGGTAGGCTTTTTTATTATTCTCTCCCCCTTTTTTTTTTTGAGACAGGGTCTCACTCTGTCACCCAAGCTGGAGCGCAGTGGCATAATCATGGCTCACTGCAGCCTTGACCTCCCAGGCTCAACCAATCCTTCCACCTCAGCTCCCTAGTAGCTGGGGTTACAGGCACACACCACCATGCCTGGCTAGTTTTTGTATTTTTTTGTAGAGACAGGATTTTGCCATGTTGCCCAGGCTGGTCTCAGACTCCTGGACTCAAGTGATCTGCCCACCTCAGCCTCCCAAAGTGCTGGGGTTACAGGTGTTTATTCTCACTTTATAGATGAGGAAACTGCTGTCAAGAAACAGCAGTTAAGTGAGAATACAGAAAGGATGTTATTTGTATTTGACCAAAGTTTCATAGGTGATAAGTGATAGAATGGGGATTTGAACCGAAGGAACGCTGGTTGGACTGGCCTGGTACTTTACCACTTTCCTCCAGTGGGCTTCTTTATTCTTTGCCTCAGATCTAGTTTGTTCTCCCATTCTGAAGGTCACATCTTTGACCCATTCTGCCTCCCCGATTGCTTATGGTGATGCTTGGGGCCACAGGTCCTCACAGCAGACCTTCCAGGGGCTGAGCCCTGACCCCGATCCCTTGGCCAGGAGCCCTCTCCCTTCTCTGATTTTGGGCCTCTCTGCCCTCGACTCCTCCTTGGGCCACTACCTAATGCTTGTCTCTGAGCATTCCAGATGCTATGTCTCTAGTGAGGTTCCCTCCATCACCCACAGGGACTTTGGTCTCCAAGCTTCTTGCTTGCCTTTATTGGATGTCCCACATGTGGGCTCCAGCTCCTCCAGGACAGCTGTGAGTACAAGGGACTAGGCTTCATTCCTGACAAGGCCATGCTGGGCCTTCTCTCTGCAAGGAGCATCCTGATTGTAGAAGAATGTGGCCCCATTGTTTTCATACCTGCTCCATCCTCCTTTCACAGCTCAGTCTGGATGAGGGCCATGGATAGGGAGCCAGCATTTGGGCTTTCTTAAAATACACAGAACAGGCAGAGAACCCTCCAGACACTGTGACATGTGATAAGCGTACCAATCTGCTCAACATGTACAGACAGGTTTCTAACCACATAGACAAGGAGAGCAAAGGTGACTGAGCCCCTCAAAGACCAGTAGAAAATAGTCAAGTGTCCATGAGACTACGCTGCATTCTTTTGAGTAGGAAAGGGAAACTTAAACCTACTGTATGAAAATGACCAACTAGGTGTTTTTCAATTTAATACCTAAGATATCGAAATGTCAAGTATTCCATGATACTAGGCCAATTGAAATTAATTAATAAAATATGCCTACAGCACTAGGAGAATTAGGGGACTCCTTAGTCATGAAAACACACTTTGATGAACAGGTCAGAAAAAGTCCCCTGTCTAAAAGGCTGAAAGTTAAACATTTTCAAAGGTAGTAGATTTCCAAACTAGAAGGTGACAGGCCACCATCTGAGATAATTAGCCTCCAGAGCACATGTCTCAGGGTCAAGGACACCTCTGACGTGAGAGGAAGGCCTGGGGCACCAGAGCTGCCTTAAAACTCAAAGGATAGTCTGCAAAGCCCTTGATACAAGCTCAGAGTATTCTTGAGAGCTTGTTTGGAGGTTCTAGCAGGGGAGCGCAGCTACTCGTATACCCTTGACCGAAGACCGGTCCTCCTCTATCGGGGATGGTCGTCCTCTTCGACCGAGCGCGCAGCTTCGGGAGGGACGCACATGGAGCGGTGAGGGAGGAAGGGGACACCCGCCTAGCCAGCCAGATCAGCCGAATCAACCCTGGCGATCAATGGGGTGACAGATGTCGCAGCCAGATCGCCCTCACATCCAACCGTTTCTTTCGGCGCACAAGCTATATAAATCGAAAGAAAATTCCAACTTTTCACTGAGGGTAGGTTATTTCTCGAGCTAGAGCTTCCGCAAGAAATGTTAATGAAAGACAAATTTAACCAGTATAGCAAATATCATTTATTCCTACAATGCTAAAATTTGAGAGAAACGGACTTGATTTTGGGCTGTTTTGACAGTACCCAGAATGCCTTGCAGATGGGTGGGGCATGCTAAATACTGCCGTCTCTATTGGTGAGCTCGTCCTGGAGCCTCGCCTAGCTCCCGCGCACTAGGGCCGCCTGCTGGTCCAGCATAGCGGCGGACAGCTGGCCTGGCGCTTTGCACGGCTCCGGGCCTCCGAGCGGACTCCAGGTCTGTCTCCCTCCTGCCGTCCCCCCCTTCCCCGCCCTTTCCCTCTTCTTTTTTTCCCTCCCCTCTACTCTCCGAGTCTCACTCTTGCATTCATCCCTCACCCCCGCCGATTCAGTGTTTCTCTTGTCTTTCTCCCTCTTGTCCTTTGCGCTCCAGCCTCAGTCTGGGCAGAGGTGGGCCCCTTGGCTGGGGTTGGGGTCCTCCTTGCTCAGTGTGCGTATTTTTTTTTAAGCCCTTTCTGCGGAGTCTGAATGCATTGGTGGAAAGTGGGCTCGGATCATCCCCGGGCCTGGCCGGGTGGCTGCTACGTCCCTGCGTGGGCTGAGCGGAGAAGCGGAGCACGGGAGAGTGCAGTCTCAGATGGCCAAGCCCTGGCCCTGGCTTATTCTGCAAGGCCGGGGACCCATCTCCCAGTAGGGGTGGGGCACACGCGGGACCCGGGGGGCAGCCACTGCATGCGTGACTATGGACGCACGTTTTGCAGACAATAGTAGTACTCGGCCTGTCCACCTCCCAGTTGCCGTGATAATAAAATACCATGATATATGGAAAAGCATAAATACTTCGAGAGGCTCCAGTGGCTGTGCGATTTTCCTTCGCGGCCCTCTCCTTCCGACGCTTGCCACCCCCTACCCCCAAGCTGAATTTGGAAAAGCTGAAAATCTCAAGGTCAAAATATATAATATTCTGAATTTGTGAAATCCCGTACTGCTAACACGTGTTTTTACAACAGATGGTCCCAGCTTCCCAAGATCCATGATAAGAAGTCATAAATAGCAATCATATAAAAGCCAAGGGTTTTTTTTTTCTTCATGTTTTAAAATGGTGGTATGTTTTTCTCGAGTGAGGAAAAATGCAGTAACAAAAATAAAGAACAGTTTCCCGTGCCAAAATCCTGAATATTCATTTTGCCCCTGAGCATTGGGTTGAAGACGTGAAATTGAGACTGCTGGTATGCCAGTAGCTGCTGCTGCTGCATTTGTTTTCCAGGAAGCCTGAAAAGCTATCATGGCAGCAAGGCCCAAGCTCCACTATCCTAACGGAAGAGGCCGGATGGAGTCCGTGAGATGGGTTTTAGCTGCCGCCGGAGTGGAGGTACTTTATATGCTTTGTCTTCACAGATTTGTCATGGAACTTTTGAGACCTTTGAAGGAAAAATACGTTTTGAGGCAGAGTTCAGTCCTAATTCTCGTCCACCAAAATCACAGACATGCTTCCCTGAGTCAGATTCCTCTTCCCGGAAGGGATTCTTCTTTATAAATAGAATGTAGGTCATGGAATTCTACTTTCCTTTTGACTTTTAATTATTGGCTTCTGATCTAGCACCAATGAATATTTGTTAATAAGAAGAAAGGAAATTTACCTGAAAATTGCCAGTTACTCTGAGCTTTTATTAATTATACATTCTTAGGGTAAATTTCCTGTTTATTTCAGTGGCTTCAAACTGGCAGCCTTGGTATCTATCTTGCTTGCATATGTATGTGTGTCTGCTTTTGTTTTTGTTTTGTTTTAGCTTCTTATTATGGAAACTTTCAAATACAAACATGTTTAGAGCGCATTGCCGTGAATTCTATGCACTCATCACTGGACTTCAGCAATCATCATCTCTATGTTAATCTCGTTTCATCTATCACCCTCTTGTTTTGCGGGAGTATTTTAAAGCAAAATCCAAACATCATAACATGTCATCTGGGAGTTCCTCAACATTTGTCTCTAACAAATGAGGATTTTAAAACGTAAGAATATTATCACACCCAACAAAATTAACAATTCCTTGTCCTCATTAGAGTCTGATTGTCTCAAACAGGTGTTTTGTGTTTGTTTGTGTTTATAGTTTGTTCCAGTCTACATATTACATTTAAAATGGTTATGTTTCTTTTGGTATTTTAAAAATCTGTAAGTTTCCTCTTAATTTTTTTACAAACAAACTTATATTTGGGCATAATTTCAGATTTATAGAAAACTTATAAAATAATAGTCCTTTATTCAGTCTCCCTTAAGGTAACATTTTACATCACCATGATTAACACTGGTGCATGCTAATTTCTAAGTAACTAAACTACAGGTTAAACTTAGCTTATAGTCCAATGACCTAAATTGACTTTATTCAGATTTCACTGTTTTTTTCTACTAATTTTCTGCTTTTTTTGAGATGGAGTCTCTCTCTGTCACCCAGGCTGGAGTGCAGTGGTGCAATCTCGGCTCACTGCAACCTCCACCTCCCAGGTTCAAGCAATTCTCTTGCCTCAGCCTCCCGAGTAGCTGGGACTACAGGTGCACACCACCACGACCAGCTAAATTTTTGTTTGTTTTTTTTTTTCAGTAGAAACAGGGTTTCTCCATGTTGGCCAGGCTGGTCTCAAACTCCTGACCTCAAGTGAGCCACCCACCTCAGCCTCTCAAAGTACTGGGATTACAGGCGTGAGCCACCATGTCCAGCCCATTGCTAATGTCCTTTTACTATTCCAGGATCCAACATTATATTTATTCATTATGTTTCCATAGTTGCCAACAATCCATGACAGTTTTCCAGTCTTTCCTTCATTTTACCCATCTTGACAGTTTTGCAAAGTACTGGTCAGATATTTTTGTAGACTCTGATTGCGTTTGTCGTGTTTAGACTGAGGTTATGGGTTTTGGGAAAGAAGCCACAAAGGTGAAGTATCTTCACCTCATTATATTAGGGGTTACATATCAACACGAGTTGTCACTGGGGATTTTAACCTTGATCACGTGGTTAAGGTAGTCTCCGCCAGGTTCCTCTGGTGTAAAGTTACTGTCTTTCCCTGTATTCTTCTGAAGCAGATCATGAAGTCTGGCCCACATTCAAAATTATGAGAATTAAGCTCTATCTCCTGGATGAGGTAGTATCTACATTTGAAATTTTTATATAAGGAAGATTTGTCTCCACCCATTTCTTCAGTTATTCAATTCTTTATATCACTATAGACCTAAGTATATTGATTTTATACTTTAGGTTATAGTCCAATGACCTAAATTGCCAAAATTGTTCCAGCTTTGGCCACTGGTGCTCTTTCAGGTTTAGCTTTTTTGATTTCAGATTGGCCTCTTTTTTGTTCTCAGCACTTTCTGACACTACAAAATGCTCTGTGCTCATCCTGTATTAATATTTTCCCTGCCCTAGCCCTAGAATCAGTAATTTCTTCAATAGAAAATGGTATTAACAAGACGCACTGTGGCTCATGCCTGTAATCCCAGCACTTTGGGAGGCTGAGGCGGGTGGATCATGAGGTCAGCAGTTAGAGACTAGCCTGACCACATGGTGAAACTGCCTCTACTAAAAATACAAAAATTAGCTGGGTTTGGTGATGCCAGCCTGTAATCCCAGCTACTCAGGAGGCTGAGGCAAGAGAATCGCTTGAACCCAGGCGGTGAAGGTTGCAGTGAGCCGAAATCGAGCCACTGCACTGCAGTCTGGGCGACAGAGCGAGACTCCATCTCAAAAAAAAAAAAAAAACAAAAAAACAAAAAGAAAAGAAAATGGTATTAACAGCCGAGGTCTGGGTGCTAGATACCTACATTTGTTTCTAGTGCCATTTATTTGTGGAATAAACTGCCCTGTAGGATTTTCCTATTCCGGATTTGGTTTACTTGACCTCCAACTGTTGCCTTGAGGTAACATGGTAAAATTGTAACCGGGTTTTTTCTTGGATGCCGGTGATTGTTGTGGATTTTTGGCCTTCAATCTCTTAAGGAATAAGCGGTGGGGCCACTGCAGGTGGACTGTATGCTGGTAAAGTAAATATTAGACCCAAAAAGTGTTGCAGAAAGGTGATTTTATTTAGGTAGAGAAAAGAGAAGGAAAGGAGAAGAGAAAGGCTTCCACGAAGAGTGTGGAGGGATTCCAGAGGGGAAAATCCCGGAGGGAGCTCCCACCGTGTGGGAGGGGATTCCAGAAAGCTGGAAATCAGGCGCAGGTAAGGGAGCACCGACTTTTATTCTGGGAGAAACTCCCACCTTCTCCAAGACCCTGGGCCAATGAAAGGAGTTCCTTAGAACTTCCGCTGGAGTGATTGACTTTTAGTTTCCTCCCGCGCCCGCGAAATTCAAACATAAACCGTTGAATCTCCCGGATGGAGAGAGATGGGAGTGGGGCATGGCGCCGGGAAATTCTTGCCCTTAAAGCTGCGCCCCCTCATGAACCCGGAAAAAGAACACATTCCCTCAAAATGAGGCTACCCTTATTTTAACATGCTCCTCTATTCTCTGTACTTCCCGTAAATTACTAGCTGGACCCAGAGGCATGACACTTCAGGCTCCTTTTTTATCTTTAATTGTTTTTTTTTCCTGCCAGACTCGGTCAGAGGAGATACTGTGAACAAACACATTTCTATTGTACCACATCAGGGACTGCCTGGAACCTGGTGGTCTCGTTTTCAGTGATGCCAGGCTTCATCATTGTGTTCTTGTAATGTCAACGCCGATCCACACATTATAGTGTGTCCCATTTTCTTTTCAACTAGTGGTTTTAGCAGCTATTGGTCATCATCATCATCGTTAGGGATTACAACATGGCAATTCTTTTAATTTCCATCATTTCACCTGTTTATGAGCTGTGATTCTAAGATATGAACTGTGATTCTCTTATAAGAGAGTACTTGTCACTCATTAATTACTTTAAAATATGGCTTATATAGGAAAGGCAAGGTAATTGCTTATCAATTTTCAGAATAATGCGTTGTTACCCTAGCAACCTCCAAAGATGGCAAATGTGATTATTGGGTTATGGGTTTCGTGTTTGTCTGTTTGTTGTTTTTATTTTTTGCCTATGATAACTTGCCACATGGTGTTTTACAGTTTTCTAAGTGAGTTGACATCATTTTCATCTGCAAATTCTAATTTCTGACTTGTCTTTAGAAATTGGAAGATGTGATGATCCTGAGTTCTCATTTTCACAGGGCAGCAATTGTTGGATCTGAATGAGGACTGCCCCACATCGCCCTCTTATCTCAGGGTGTATTTGTTAACTGTTAAGAGGAAAGCGAAAAACATTCATGGTCCCAGGACCTGAACCTGCTCGACTTCACTTGTGTCTGTTATTTGTCTAACACTCATAAGGTTCTGCATTTGTAATTCTTGAATTACTTCATAGGTTTTGAATGGATGTCTTATATATGTATGCAGTATAATCCTTTGTCAAATAGTCTCTCTTTCTTGTCTTCATTCTACTCTGCCCTCCTACTATTTTGAGTTACAGTAATAAAAACTCAACCCCAAATAAGTTAAACAAAAAAATAATATGAGTCATCTGACCCACCTGCCTGAGACCAATCACACGGACAGGCTGATCAGGTAGAGTAATGAGCCCATTCCTCAGGCCAGAGTGGAGGAAGCTAGATTGGTTTCTCTCCTAGGGCAATCACATGGTTTACAGTGACAATTCCCAAAAGGTGATAGGGAGGGGGCCCCTCCCTATCTCTTTGCCAGTTAAGTTTGTGCTCACATAGATCTGAGACAGTCAGGAGGAACCAGCTGGCAGCCACCAGACAAGTCCATGATTCTCAATATTCCATGACTGGGTTGGACCTAAAGTTGAAGCACATACATCTGAGTAAGCAGGTCACTACAACCTGCTGAAAAACAGCCTGTTCTAATTCAGGGAGTCCTCAGTATTGGTCAGTCACTTAATTTGGGTCATCATTGATGTTGCTATATGTTGCTTGTTTCTTCCATGCTTGGAACTTTATTTACACAGAGACCCCTCAAAACCCAGGCAAATCCCCCTTGATACATGGGAGATTTAGACCATTTCTACCATTAACGAGGAGCATCAATTGAACACCTTGTCCCTGCATATATCAGATAAACTTTTTGCACCAAATGTGGTGGCTTGAGTCTATAATCTCAGCTTCTTGGGAGGCTGAGGGTGGCAGGATCCCTTGAGCCCAGGAGTTTGAGGCTGTAGTGAACTGTGACTGAGCCACTGCACTCCACCCTGGGTGACAGAACTCTAATAAAAAAATAAATAAATAATGTATTAGTTATTTCTGTTAACTAATATGATGTTTTGACTTTTGATTTTAGTATGTTGTAGTACAAACATCCAGGGACAAATTCCTCAATTGCCTCTCTCTGAGAGACAAATTGTCAGTTGATCCAGGAGTACTGCCTGCACCACATCTGACCACCTGGGCTTTGGGATAAATGTCCTGAGCATTGTTGTCCCAAGGCTACTGTTCATGAGCATTAGAGGGAGATCTCTGGGAGCACTGAGGACCCTTTCCTCATACCATGAGCACCCACCCTGGCAAGTAGTAGAAGCCAAGCCTCTACCCTATGATCCTGATTCTCCCCACCCCTCCAAGTTGAATGTTTTTCAACTAAATTCACCAATTGTTAACATTTTGCCTCATTTGCTTTTTCCCTTCTTTTTTTTTTTTTTCCCTGAATCATTTCAAAGTAGTTGCAGACATCACCATGTGTCTTCTTCCCAATGTTACAGGAAAGGGGTCCCAATCTACACCCCAAGCAAGGGTTCTTGGATTTTGCACAAGAAAGAATTTAGGGCAAGTCCACAGTGGAAAGCAAAAGCAAGTTTATTAGGAAACTAAAGGAATAAAAGAATAGGAGCCCTAGTTCCTTTCAGGGGGCAGTGATATTTAGAAACCAAGATGTGGATGCTAGGACTGCTCTTTCTCTCTGCTTCTTGAGACTGTTTAACTTGGTATTTCAATCCTGAACCTGTAATGATATTTACCTCCTTTTGGAGGTTGGGGGTAGCTTTTTAAGAAATTGATACATAAGGTACATATTTGGGGGATACATGTGATATTTTGACACATGCATATCATGTGTGGTGATCAAGTCAGGGTAATTAGGATATCCATCACCCACCTCAAACATTTATCTTTCCTTTATGGTGGAACATTCCAATTCTTCTCTTCTCGCCATTCTGAACTATGTAATATGCTATTGTTAACTATAGTCACACTACTGTACTATCAAACACTAGATTTTATTTCTTCTGTCTAGCTGTATTTATGTACCATTAACCAAACTCTTTCCACATCCCCTTCCTCTCTGCACTTCCCAGCCTCTAGTAAACACCAATCAACTTTCTATTATCATGAGATCTACTTTTTAGCTCCCACATATGAATCAGAATATACATTCTTTGTCTTTCTGTGCCTGGCTTATTTCACTTGACGTACTGACCTCCGTTTCTGTCCATGTTGCCGAAAATGACAGAATTTCATTTTTTTAATGGCTGAATAATATTCCACTATGTATATATACATTTCTTTTTTTAAAATTTAGTTTGATGAAGAATTTCTGGAAACAAAAGAACAGTTGCACAAGTTGCAGGATGGTGAGTATGAAAATGAACCAACTATCTCTAATACTGATTTTCCTTTAAGAAATGCTATCTATATGGAAGGGCAAAAATATTTGATGACACTGAACATTCAGAACAGTACCCTAAAACCAAAAAAGCAAGAGGGAATAAATAGCTGAAACTGCCAGGAAATCACTTCTTTTTCAATAGTTCCATAAAAGCTGGCTGAAGGGAGTGAACAACTCTTCTCCATTCCTTTCTTCTCCCCTCTCTCCCCTCCAATCTTTTCCTCCCACTTTCTTTCTCTCTCTTGCCCCTTCCCTCCTTCTCATCTTCCACTACTTCCTTCCGTCTGTCTGAGGCATCCTGGCCTGCTTGAAGTATGCAGATAAATATACCCATCTACATGGGGAGACTTTCTGAAGTAAATACTACACAGAAGTGAAATCAGCGAACCCCCCTCCCCACTTTAATTCCTGGTCAGCCCTGCTCCCTCCTTGCCATCCATTGTTGCAGGAGCCACCAGCAGACCCATAAAGAATGCACCTATTAACCCTGTGAGCAGCCTCCCTCCCAGCAACAGCAGGGTCCTCAGGCCCAACTCAAGGCTCCCTTGTGTGGTACCAGTTCTCCAGGGCTGTAAGGCCATCTTTTTTGTGTGACACTGGCTGGAAGCCACCAGGCATGTGCTAAGTACTCCTCTCCCATCTCCCCTCACCTCCCCCAAATGCCCAAACCCCTCAAGGGCCAGGTTACACCCTATACCTGCATCTCTCCCCAGGGTTTGGTATGTGGAAAGTGTTGGATTCTGATTTGTTAAAGAAAACAATGGGTTATTTTTTTTTTACTATTGACAGCCAACTTGGTAGTAAATGGTCTGTTCTGTGGCAACAGAACAGATAGAAACCAAAGAGTGTATATGAGTCTCAGCTGATTACTTAGGTTTCATGATCAGATTCTCTAAAAGCAGTGCTGTCCAGTGGAACATTCTATGGTGAAGGAAACCTTCTATTCTGCACTGTCCAATATGGTAGCCGCTGGGCACATGTAAGTACGGAGCACGAGAAGTATGTCTAGTGCAACTGGGAAACTGAATTTTAAGATTAAAAATTGTAATTAATTTAAATTTAGGTTTACATAGCTGCATGTTGCTAGTGATTGCTGTATTGGCCAGTGTAGACTAAAGAAATATCTTCAGTAGTGAAGATAATTCCCCCCAATCCTATCACTATGAATAGGCATTTTTCCGGGGATGAAAATGAAAAGGGAGGGTTTATAACAATGCTAGTTTTCAGGCCACTTTTTTTTTTTTTTCTGAGACAGAGTCTTGCTCAGTCGCCCAGGCTGGAGTGCAATGGCATGATCTCGGCTCACCGTAACCTCCGCCTCCTAGGTTCAAGCAATTCTCTCCTCAGTCTCCCGAGTAGCTGGGATTACAGGTGTCCGCCACCATGCTCTGCTAATTTTTGTATTTTCAGTAGAGATGGGGTTTCACCATGTTGGCCAGGCTGGCTCGAACTCCTGACCTTGTGATCTGCCCGCCTCAGCCTCCCAAAGTGCTGAGGTTACAAGTGTAAGCCACTGCACCCGGCCCCTTCAGGCTTCTTTTATGGATAAATCTGTTCTCCTGAATGAAGTTAAGGTTATCTGTCATCCAGAAGCTTTATACTATTTCCTAAGGCCATGATTCCACTATTTCTTTTCATTCAACAGAGTATTTTTTAGGGGTTGCAGGACAGGGAAGAAGAGATCACTTCTAACTCCGGGCTTCCATTCTTAGGTAACCACCTGCTGTTCCAACAAGTGCCCATGGTTGAAATTGACGGGATGAAGTTGGTACAGACCCGAAGCATTCTCCACTACATAGCAGACAAGCACAACCTCTTTGGCAAGGACCTCAAGGAGAGAACCCTGTACTGTGGCCCCTCTCGAGTGTTCTCACTTGTCAGCTTACTGATGCCTTAGCTGATTAGCAACCCCCTGCAGCACACCACATTTACTTTATGTCTTACATAGTTAGTGAGATCAGGGAACAAAAACCCAGGAGGGTCACAAAGACCAGTTGAAACTTCAGTAGAGAGAGTCTGAGTAAAACAAAAGAAAAGAATTGGATTCAGAAACTGAATACTAGATCTAGGGTGTCATTGTTTCAGATTTCAGATTTTAAATGCTTTGATACTACTTTTTCCCTTTCTTGCAAATTCACTATTGTTAAGTATGAGGAATGAGGAGGTGCTGTGCCCTTCAAGGCCTGGGAAAGAGAGCATTAGATTACAATTTGAATTCAAAGCCTGGTCCTTGCACCCCTTATATGCATGACCCTGGACAAAGTGGGTATAAGAATAGTACATTTCTCATAGTGTCATGTGATTCAGTGAGATAATGGATAGAGAGTGTTTAGCACTATGCATGGTACACTCTGAGCACTCCATAAGTGATATTCACGATTTTTATAAATACGAAGTTTGACCCATACCAAGAGACCAAAATGTAGATGCTGGGGTGAGGATGAAGGAATAGGATGCCCAGAAAGACAGCACTTGTGAATGTCAAGCTCTCTGATCTGTGACAGATTTCCAAAATATTTTTTTTCTGAGTTACAACTAGAATTGACCTTTTATCTTTGCTCTTAAGAGATGGCTTTAGGTAAATGCTTCTAGGAACGTGAGTTACCAGCACGCTAAAAAAAAAAAAAAAATGAAAGAAAAAATCTCTGTGAATTCTTAGTTGGGGAAACTGATGACTTGGAAGGGAGAAGAAACTGAGACAACTGCTTTTTTGTTTTAAGGATTGACATGTATGTAGAGGGGACGCTGGATCTGCTGGAACTGCTTATCATGCATCCTTTCTTAAAACCAGATGATCAACAAAAGGAAGTGGTTAACATGGCCCAGAAGGCTATCATTAGATACTTTCCTGTGTTTGAAAAGGTAGGTGGCAGAGATGCCTGTATACACAGAGTAACCAAACCACAAAGGAGCTGCCACAAACACCCTTTTCTGCCCAGGGCATCTTAAAGCTGAGCCCAGTTGAATTAACTAACCTAAGAGCTAATGGACTCCTAAGAGCTAATAGCAGCCACAGCACAAAGCTAGTGTCTTAGAGCCCCTCAGACTCTGCTAGGACCGCATGATTCAGAAGTCTATAAAAAGTCTGGGCTCCCCGCCTTTGTCCCTTCTTCTTCCTTGCGTTCACCAAGTGCCCACCTTGTGTGGGTACAGCAGAGACTTCAGAAGATGCAGAAAAGCAGAAACCACCTCATTCATTCATTCAACGAATAGTTGTTGAACAGCTATCTCGTAACTGACATCCTCCTTGATAATTTGTTATGAAAAGAAGAACCATTTCCATTTTATTTGTCTTCCCTTTGCTCTTTTTGTTTTTAGTCTTGTTGTTTTTCTCTGTTTGCTATATCTGCTTTTCTGAGCTTCAGATTTTTTTATTCCTGAACTGGGAGGAATTTTTTTTAGTGTTTCAGTGCAAAAACTAAAGAAGATTATGTGAAACTATGGGAAAGCCTATTTGGCAAGCTTCGTCTGACCATCTTTATGGAATGAGATTTAGGAAAAAGGAGAGGTAATTTCTGGGGTTTCTGTAGCTTGGTTCTATGGTCTCTTTCCCACAGGCACTTTGTGAATGTAAAATAGGATAATGCAGAAATGTCTGAAAAGGGCACAAAATAGCTGGTGCTTTGGCGAAGGAACACTGCTCATTCTTAGGTCCCAGGGGCCCAGACTGTGTCACGGTTTCTTGCAACACACCTGTGAGGTGAGAACTGTTGTCCCTTTTACACATAATGAAATGAAGTCATGGAGAGATTCAGTGACCTGTCAAAGGTAACATGGCCAGAAAACTGAAAGATTTTTTTTGGAGAAAAAAAAATCTCATTTAATGACTTCAGTATTCACATGAAGAAGTAAAGACCCAGGATAAAGAAGTCAGCAGCCAAGCTGGCTTATCCAGTGGATGCTTGAGAGCAGGGTTGGAACCATGGCCTCTGACTACAAATTCAGGATGCATTGCACTATGCCACTCTGGCTGCAGTAGCTATATTTGACTTTGAGTTGTGTTCAGAGTCCCTGTCACACACACTTGTGCATGCACAGACACCCGTGGGCATCCAAGAGTTCACCGTGAAGAGGATCTCCCCTTTGCTGCTTATCTCTCCCTAATCACATCGATTCCTATAAAGCCGCCCACCTATATCTTACCCTCAGAATGGGAGTCAAGATGAACTCAAGCTTTTAGTCTCTGTTTTGGGAAATGTAAGAGGAAGTCTAATTTTATAATTGGGTTGAGTTTATGACCACACGTCTTGATGTTCTAGCAACAGAACTGGGAAATAAGAGTGGGCCTCTTGAGGACGATCTATCACTTAGATTTCTTAAATCACCCCACCCCTCCCCAAGCCTCCTGCATGCATTTCTGTAGATACATTTTTGAAGTAGATGTATCCTTTCAAAACACCAGATGCTAAATCCAGAAATAAGGAATTTTCCCTTCCCCACTTCAATGTCTCATTCAGATCCACAGCATGTATTTAAGGATGCATTCATTTATTTCCATGCCTTTTTTTGTACTCTCCCTCTCTCTCTCTCTCTCTCTCTTTCGCTCTCTCTCTCTCTCTCTCTCTCTCTGTCAGATATAGGGGGTGTTCTCTTAATTGATGTTATTTATGAAACTAGGGACAAAGCCATAGTTTCACCTCTTCTCAGATACTGCACTGATTCAATAGCCTCGTAAGTCTCTCCATGTGGAATATTATAACTGATGCAAACAATTTTCCTACAGATTTTAAGGGGTCACGGACAAAACTTTCTTGTTGGTAATCAGCTGAGCCTTGCAGATGTGATTTTACTCCAAACCATTTTAGCTCTAGAAGAGAAAATCCCTAATATCCTGTCTGCGTTTCCTTTCCTCCAGGTAAATAAAACTATGTATTAGAAGATTGGCCTAGAACTCCTGGGCCTCCCTTCAGTGCCTGTTGTTTCGTTGGCTTTGCGGAGTGTGTGTGTGTGTGTGTGTGTGTGTGTGTGTGTGTGTGTGTGTGTGTGTGTGTGTAATTTTTTTAAGTTTGGCAAATGAAATGAAAGTGAGGACCTGAAGTTGTTTTTCTGGTTCTTAAATACTTCAAGTTGAAAGATCATTGATGTGTAAAATATTTTTTTTTTTGAGATGGGATCTTGCTATGTTGCCCAGGATAGTCTTGAACTCCTGGGCTGAAGAGATCCTCCCACCTCAGTTTCCTGAGTAGCGGGGAATATAGGCGTGTGCCAGCACTCCCAGCTCAGAAATTTCCATCCGAATTTTGTTCCATAACTGCACTCCTGGAAAAAAACTCCATACACAGGAAGTATGCCACTGGGGACTTCCCATAGAAATAACCATAGAAGTGAGGTGCTGTCACACTCTCATGTATCTACTGATGGGAGAGTGGGTAAGATCAACATCAAAACCGTCTCATTCATCAGGCTGTGACCCCCTTTCTCTGAAATACTATGGTCTCAAGTTAGGAAATTCTAAGCCTGAGCTTTGAAAGCAATCGAGAGATGTTAGCACCCTAAACATCACCCCAAAGGGTTCCTACCATTCTCCTTCTGAGAAATTCCAAGGAAAGATTTGTGTGGCTCAAATTATCCCTCAGGGTTATTCTGGCAGGATTGATCATTGAACTTTAAAGCAGAGACGGGCCTTTAAAAAAGAATCTAATTTGATGACTTCAGTATTCACATGAGGAAGTAGAGACCCAGGATAAAGAAGTCAGCAGCCAAGCTGGTTTAGCCAGTGGATGCGAACCTTAGCCCTTTTTCTCCAAGTCTAACATGCAGACTTTAACCCCTGGGCCAAACCTGGCCTGCCACCTGTTTTTGTACAGCTCGTGAGTTAAGAATAATTTCTACATTTTTAAATGGCTGAAAAAATATCTGTGGAATAATATTTCATAACACGTGAAAATTATATGAAATTCAAATTTTAGTATTCATAAATTTTATTGGAACAAAGCCATGCCCACTCATTTACACAATGCCAAGGTTGCTTTTGTGCTTCTACAGCAGAGTTGAATAGATCTGATAGAGACCATATGGCCCGCAGAATTTAAAATATTTGCTGACTGGTCCTTTATAGAGAAAGCTTGCTAATCCCTGATACAGACCAGATTGCTATATGCTTGACCAAAATGTCAAAAGCCAAGGGAGACACACTAAATCCCCAAAAGTAACATACATACTTAAAACAATTTTTTGCCAAGTCTATTAAATATTTTGATTTACTAATGAGGGCATTTACCACCAGTTCAATAAATACACCCAGAAAATGAGAATAAAAATCTCCAACAAGACAATAAACCACCATATCATTTATGAGGTTATAGTTTATATACTTTTTTTTCAATTTTTTTTCATTTACTCTTGCAGACACAGAGATCAACTTTCTTTAATTTGATTTTATTCATTCAGAACTTAGGGTACGTTTCACCTGAAGTATTCTTTTGCACTGTTAAAAAAAAGCATTATTTGTTTAGCAGAGAAGGGAAATCGGAGGAAGGGATCTGCTACTTGTTGGGTACCAGCTTCGTTCCAGTCAGTCTGCTAGGCACTTACATGCATTTGCTCATCTGTCCTCTCAATCCCACTCCAATAACCCAGGAGATGGGCTTCACCATCTCCATTTTACAGATGAAAACTACAGGCTTGGAAACATTACATTCTGCATAAAGTTGCAAGACTGTGGATGGCTGAGTTGGGAGCCACAGAGGAGTCTGGGATCTATGTCTACACTCTTCTGCTAGTTTGTGTGGTTTCTGAAAAATAGATTATTTAGAAGTACTAGAAGTACCTATTGCCCTTAATAGGTGGGATGCTGAACCCGAAAGTAGGTAGACTGCTAAGCTTATTAAATATGAAATCTAGGTCAGGTGTGGTGGCTCATACCTGTAATCCCAGCACTTCGGGAGGCTGAGGTGGGTGGATCACTTGAGGTCAGGAGTTCGAGACCAGCCTGACCAACATGAGGAAACCCTGTCTCTACTAAAAATACAAAAATTAGCTGGGCGTGATGGCATCTGCCTGTAATCCCAGCTACTCGGAAGACTGAGGCAGTAAAATTACTAGAACTAGGGAGGCAGAGGTTGCAGTGAGCCAAGATCATGCTACTGCACTCCAGCCTGGGTGACAGTAAAACTGTGTCTCAAAAAAAAAAAACGTGAAATCTTTCCAGGCATACATGTACTTGCTTGTGTACACATACACACATACCTCACAGGCAGTAAGGTACTTTTCATTGAATATGCACAAAAGATCTAAAGTCTAGGGTAAATGATAGAGATCAAGCTTTTTTTGATAAGCTGTAGCACCACGACCTATTGGTATTTTCCATTCATGACACTATAATAACAATCCCTTTTTTTTTTTTAATCCCAAAGTGCTGGGATTACAGGCCTGAGCCACCATGCCCAGCCAATAACAGCCCTTTTTTAAGCCCCAAGGCATTATCTGTATAAATACAGTTTTAATCTCTGATCAGATTGAGCATCAATATTTAAAAACTTCAAAATCTGACATCAGATCTACATTGAATTTTAAAGTTATTCCTGTGTTGACTAATGGATTTAAAAAGTTACAAGAGTTTTATTATACATAACTATGAACCCCAGATAAAT
This sequence comes from Cheracebus regulus, assembly GCA_963574635.1. Lineage (NCBI taxonomy): Eukaryota > Metazoa > Chordata > Mammalia > Primates > Pitheciidae > Cheracebus > Cheracebus regulus. The sequence goes on along the minus strand of CAUYQU010016802.1, from coordinate 27,319 downwards.
CTTGAAACAATACATCCTTTGGAACAAGCTTCTAAATTTTGATATACTATTTAAAATCAGATAATAGAAGTAGAGCTTAAGTAAGTAATGAAAAGAGAAAATTGTCATATTTATATATCATTAATTGCATCATTATTAGAGTTTTTATTAGTATTAGTGACTTGTGTATGTATGTTTGTGTGTGTGTGCTTAACTAAGGCTGTGGCTTGTGCATAGTAGGCAATAAATAGCTATTTTAAATGAGCTCTTCACTTTTAAATAAATGATTTTATTTAAATAGCTTTAAAAGGTTTTATTAGAACAATTGTAAATGATGAGTATATGTTTCTTCATATAGTTCAGAGTTTTCACTAGATCAAATGGGCTTTTCTTCTCAGTTACTGAAAATTGGTAAGATTTGACTCTATGAATGAAAAATACAATTTTTTCTTCCCTTCCAGTTTACGTAAATATTTGGTATCTGAGCCAGAGGCTATGAAAAAATGTAACTGTCTATTTCCTCTACATAGCCAGAAAGAGGATTCATTTATTGATAGGAATAAAAAGTCTGAAGACTCTAAATCTTAAAATATAAATTGTACTATCTGATGACTTTTTAAAGCACTTTTACTTAAATGGCTCATGCATTTTCTCCCAGCAGATCAATGCACTTCAGGTGGCTGGTCAGAGTGGCGTTTACAGCTAATTGATCACAACCAGTTACAGCTTTCTTTGTTCCTACTCCACTCCCATTGCTTTGCTTTACTAGCATTAAAAAAAAATACACTTGAGGTATTTTCTATGAGTTTTTTCCTTTCCTTTTTTTTTCACCTTAAGTGTCATAATTCTATTTTGAGTATGTTTTTACTTTTGCCATTTCTGGAAAGAGTTCATATCTTTTTGTGAACCTGGAGATTGGCGTAAACCCTGATCTTGATACAGGTGATTGATGACACAGATTGTAAATAGTCATAGAGATCAGATCTTAACCCAAGCTTGTCCAACCCACGGCCTGCGGGCTGCATGTGGCCCAGGACAGCTTTGAATGTGGCCCAACATGAAGTCATAAACTTTCTTAAAACATTATGAGATATTTTGGGATTTTTTTTCCCAGCTCATTAGCTATCATTAGTGTTAGTGTATTTTATGTGTGGCCCAGTGAAGCCAAAAGATTGGACACCCTCAGTAAACAAATGCTGGATTTCAGTTCTGCTTGGAACCTTTCAACAAGTATTTATTAAACAAATTTTGATGGGCCATTTTGCATAATCATATTTTCATAGTAACTAATACCTTTGTTGTTAGCCTAAAACTTTTGCATTTTCCTTTTTCAGGAGTACACAGTGAAATTAAGTAATATCCCTACAATTAAGAGATTCCTTGAACCTGGCAGCAAGAAGAAGCCTCCCCCTGATGAAATTTATGTGAGAACCGTCTACAACATCTTTAGGCCATAAAAGAACACATCCATGTGTGACTGAGGACGTATTGCTAGAGATGGCTGTGTCCACAGTAATGTCTTAACTGATCCCAGCTCTGTAACGGTGCTATGTATTAAGTTGGGCCCTTTTTTTTTTTTTTTTTTTTTTTTGAGACAGAGTCTCACTCGGTCACCAGGCGCCAGGCTGGAGTGCAGTGGCACGACCTCGGCTCACTGCAACCTCTGCCTCCCTAAGTCGGGTCTTTTGTGTCAAAGAGATAGTCTCTTATAGAAATATCAACCTTTTTTGTCCAGTAAATAATTGTTAGGGGATCTTTTTTGGAAAACCTTTTTGAAGAGGCTGTTATTTAAGTTAGATCTGACCAGGCTACTCATGTCCTGTAGCCAGTTCATCTTGATAATGAGAATGGGCAGGATCTCATGTTCTCCCCTGAGCGTCTTTCTGCTCTCCTTATCCTATTCTCTTATCCTTATCCCCTCCAGCATCTTCCTAATTCGTAGTGTTTAATAACAACAGAATGTCTAGTGAATGACTCTCCTCTGAGCTATAATAAATAAAATGGTAGTAATGAATGCAATCGATATTAGCCAAAATAAAGAATTTGAGTCATTGCTCATTGACTTGTTGCTAGAATTTTTAATTAAATTTTTTGAAATACAGACTACATTTGCATGGTTCAAAAATCAAAAAAGTATAAAAAGTCTTGGAAGTCTTTTCAGCCTTGCTTCCCAGCAACCAAGTCCTGCTTCTCACAGGCAAATGCAGTTGTTATTGGTGTACCTTTCCAGTTACATTTGGCACATATATAAGAAAATGCAAACATATATTATTTTTATCTTCTTGCTACCCAAGTGGTTATTTGTAGACTTTTAATTTTTTGCATTTCAGAACTCAAAGTATGGTCTGTTAATAGAATGTTGCCATTAAACAGGTGTTCATTCATGTCTCAAATGCTCATCAAGCATCAGCTGGGCACAGTGGCTCACACCTGCGATCCCAGCACTTTGGGAGGCTGAGGTGGGTGATCACCTGAGGTCAGGAGTTTGAGACCAGCCTGGTCAACATGGTGAAACCTGATCTCTACTAAAAATGCAGAAAGTAGCCAGGCATGGTGGCACTCACTGTAATCTCAGCTACTTGGGAGCCTCAGGTGGGACAATTGCTTGAACCTGGGAGGCAGAGGCTGCAGTGAGCCGAGATCATGCCACTGTACTCCAGCCTAGGCAACAGAGTGAGACACCGTCTAAAAAAAAAAAAAAAACTAATCAAGCACCTATTACATGATGCCAGGCAGACTTGCCAGGAGGCAGAATTGTAGAGCAAAGCCCGTTCTTTAGAATTCAGCATAGGCTAGGGGGAGATACACATGTAAACAGCAGAAGTGATTTTTAAAAGGAGAGAATTGCTGCTTTTGGAGTATCTACTACTTAGAAATTTAAAAACCAAGGAAAGGCAAGTTTTTGATGAGAGTCTCATTCACTCATCTCTCACTACAGAAGGGATTTTTTGCTCAGAGAATTTTTTGCTCAAAAGAAAAGACAAGTGGGAGGTGATCGTTGCCTGATGCAATCAATACAAGCCCCACTGTTTTCATTAGGGGAAAATCAAGTGCCAACATCAAGGCAGTGATTTGCCTTCACATTTACACAATGTGAGCCCTCTGTTATCACCCTGATATTTCAAATTCCCGCAAAAGCAAAAGCCAGGTGGCAGGTGCAGCCCGGTGGCAGGTGCAGCCCCGAGGCAGGCCTGAGGAACAGTGCTGTCCTAGGCCGCTGTTCTGATAAAGAGGCCCAGCCCTGGCGAGGCCCCTGAGTGCAGCAGCCAACAAAAAGAAGATGGGGAGTGTGTGGTAAAGACTTTCACCTTGCCCCAACAGAGGTCTGGCCTTTGCTTCTGGAAGGCAGTGTCTAAGTCCTTTCAGTGCTAGGCCTGACAGGAGCGTCTTCCTTTGCCTGGGGGTCTTGGGCCAGCCAGCTAGTAACAATGTGATTTAGGGTGAGAGCTTTGAGCCACACCAGCAATGTGATACTGGGTGAGAGCTCTGGGTCACGAGGTATCAGCTCAGCTCTGGAGTGAGTGAAAACAGATCACCTGTTGGGCAGTCAGCCATGCTTACCTGATGGACTCCTCAATAAAAACCCTAAGCTCCAAAGCTTGGGTTAACTTCCATGGTTGACAATACTCCATGTGTGTTGATACACAGTGTTTTCAGGAGGCTCACCTGTTGGGCAGTCACCCGTGCCTACCTGATGGTCCCCCAATAAAAACCCTAGGCTCCAAGGCTTGGGTAAAATTTACAGTTGACAGTACTCCGTGTGTATTGACTCACAGTGTTGCCAGGGGTGAACGCTGCCCATGACTCCACAGGAGGGCGTCTGGGAGCCTGTGTTTGGATCCCTCATGGACTCTGCCCCATGCACCTCTTCCCTTGGCTGGTTTTCATCTCTATCCTTTCCCTGTGAAAAACCATAGCCATAGTCGCTCCCACCTGTAGTCCCAGCACTTTGGGAGGCCAAGATGGGAGGATCACCTGAGGTCAGGAGTTCGAGACTAGCCTGACCAACATGAAGAAACCCCATCTCTGCTAAAAATACAAAATTAGGAGTGTTGGCACACACCTGTAATCCCAGCTACTCAGGAGGCTGAGGCAGGAGAATCGCTTGAACCTGGGAAGCAGAGGTTGCAGTGAGCTGAGATTATGCCATTGCAGTCCAGCCTGGGCCACAAGAACGATACTCCATCTCAGAAAAATAAATCAATCGATCAATCAATCAATAATTAAATAAAACCATAGTCACGGGTATTACAGCTTTCAGTGAGTTCTGTGAGTCCTTCGCATGAATCATCCAACCTAAGGGTGGTCTCGAACTTCCCTCTAAACTCTTCAGGGAAGATAAACATTTTACACACATTTAGAGATTAACTTACACATGGTAACAAGATATTTGCCTTGACAATCCTTAGGGGTCTGTATTACAGGTGGAGCAACCCAAATCGGAAACCCAAAATGCTTTGAAATTCAAAGTGCTCTAAAATCTGTAACTGAGTGCTGACATTGCGCTCAAAGGTAATCTTCATTGGAGCATTTTGGATTTTGGATTTTTTGGTTTGGGATATTCAGCCAGTAAGTGTAATGCAAATACTCCAAAGTCCAAACAAATTCTGAAATCTGAAACACTTCTGATCTCAAGCGTTTCAGGTAAGGGATACTCAACCTGTACTGAGTTTTGTGGGATGACAGCAAATTTGGGCCACTTAATATTACTGTGTTGCTATTTTTACTACCCAGTGCCATTCCCTGATAATTTTAATCAAGGGCTGGCTATATAGACCTTAAGCCATTTTGCAAGTACTTGCTGTTTGGTTTTTGTTTTGTTTTTTGTTTGTTGAGACAGAGTCGCTGTCTGTCACCAGGCTGGCGTGCAGTGGCACCACCTTGGCTCACTGCAACCTCTGCCTCCCAGGATTCCCCTGCCCCAGCCTCCCAAGTAGCTGGGATTACAGGCAGGTGCCACCATGCCAGGCTAATTTTTTGTATTTTAGTAGAGATGGGGTTTCGTCATATTGGCCAGGATGGTCTTGCTCTCTTGACCTTGTGATCTGCCTGCCTCGGCCTCCCAAAGTGCTGGTATTACAGGCTTGAGCCCCTGCGCCGGGCTTGGGTTTTAATTCTCTTAGACACAAGGGGCCGCCCTGATCTGGTTCTTTGAGGAAAAAATCAGGGAGGAAGTTTGGCTTCTGCATTGAATTAAAGGATTAGAGAAAAGAAAAGCAAGAGACCGGGCTCTCTCCAACAAAAAGAGGTTCCCATGTTTCTCATGTTCATGGTTCATGACAAATTGTGCAATTCACTTCCCGTATTGGAAACCAGTCCCCTCCTGCCCCGTTCTGCCTCAGGTGCATTACCTCAGTTTCATGATTCCCCTTTTTGGTGCAGACTCCCACCCTTTAGTCTCAAACCTCTAACCACCACCACCATTACCCCCCACAATTTTCACAAGTTACCAGACTTTGATAATAGAGTCAGAGGTCAGGGACAGGATCATTGATCCTCAAAAAATATCAACATGCTGACCGTTCAAAGCTAAACCAAAGTCAGCATGAGTGAGACACGGTGCAAGAAAGAGCAGAAGGAAGACATGAGGCTCACTAAAAGCCACGACATGTGAACCAAAGGGGTTAAAGTGCACAGCCATGCGTAAATGGGGCAGTTGCAGAGGCTTCAGTGTCTGGGACAAAAGAGGAAAAATGGGCAGTGTGGGACCCTGCTGTCTAGGACAGAAGTGCCAGGGGACCCAGAATAAAGCCACACTTTCAGAGAGGTTTTGGCAGATGGAGTGCCTGAAGAAACACCTGACTCTTTCTTCCTGTCCTCACCTGGCCAAGGCAGTTCTGTAGGGACCAGCCTCCCTGGGAGATGGAACAGAGCGGGGAGTGAATCCCATGGGACAGGAGCTGCAACGGACAGTAACCAGCAGGGGCTTTTGTATTTACTGATGTTCCCTCATGGCTGAATGCGCATTTCATTCCTTCAACCCAAATAACGAGCCTCAGAACATTGTATGGCAGGCTCTGTCTTATTCCATTAGCGCTAACATCCCCACATGAGGGAATCCTTTTCTGACCATGGGATCTACAGAGCTTCCCGTATACTCATATACCTCTGTCTTTCTTTTTGTTTATTTGTTCGTTTGTTTGAGATGGAGTCTCACTCTGTCACCCAAACTGGAGTGCAGTGGTACGATCTTGGCTCACTGCAACCTCCGCCTCCCAGGTTCAAGCCATTCTCGTGCCTCAGCTTCTCGAGTAACTGGGATTACAGTCATGCACCACCACGCCTAGCCAATTTTGTATTTTTAGTAGAGATGGGGTTTTACCATGTTGGCCAGGTTGGTCTTGAAGTCCTGAACTCAAGCGATCCGCTTGCCTAGCCTCCCAAAGTGTTGGGATTACAGACATGAACCACTGTGGCTGGCCCCCACATACCTTTCTTACCCTCTTGTTTTATTTTCTTCACAGCACTCAGCACCCTCTGGCTTGCTTATTTGTTTAATCAATCCAATCTGTGTCTCTATATTTGAAGTGGCTTGCTTGTATATGCACAGTTGAGTCTGGCTTTTTTAATGTACTCATGATAATCTTTGTCTTTTTATTTATTTATTTATTTGAGATGGAGTTTCACTCTTGTTGCCCAGGGTGGAATGCAATGGCACGGTCTCCACTCACTGCAACCTCCGCCTCCCAGGTTCAAGTGATTCTCCTGCCTCAGCCTCCCAAGTAGCTGGAATTACAGGTGCCCACCACCACACCTGGCTATTTTTGTTTTGTATTTTTAGTAAAGACAAGATTTCACCATGTTGGCCAGGCTGGTCTCGAACTCCTGACCTCAGGTGATCCACCCACCTTAGCCTCCCAAAGTGCTGGGATTACAGGTGTGAACCACCACACCTGGCAAGTGTTTGTCTTTTAATTGGTGTATTTAAGACCATTCACATTTAAAGTTATTATTGATGTAGTTGGATGTATACCTACTGAGTTTGTAGTTGTTTCCTATTGTTCCTCTTTTGTTTCTTTTTTTGTTTTCCATTTGTATGGTGTATTAGTCAGGTTATCTGTAGGGGGATAGAACTAATAGGATATATATATGTATATAAAATACATATATGTAATATATATATAAAGGAGATTATATATATATAAATTTATATATATATAAAGGGGAGTTAAATATTAAGTATTAGCTTACATGCTCACAAGTTTCCAGAATAGGCTGTCTGTAAGCTGAGGAGCAAGGAGAGCCAGTCCGAACCCCAAAGCTGTAGAACTTGGAGTCTGATGTTCAAGGGCAGGAAGCATCCAGCATGGGAGAAAAATGTAGGCTGGGAGGCTAGGCTAGTCTGGTCTTTTCACATTTTTCTGCCTGCTTTATATTCTAGCTGCACTGACAACTGATTAGATGGTGCCCACCCAGATTAAGAGTGGGTCTGCCTTTCACAGCCCTCTGACTCAAATGTTAATCTCCTTCGGCAACACCCTCCCAAATATACCAAGGATCATACTTTGCATCCTTCAATCCAATTAAGTTGACATTCAGTATTGACCATCACATATGGTTATATGATTTATGTGATTCCATTTTCTCTCCTCTCTTGGCAGATCAATTATACTTTTAAACATATTTTTAGGGGTTGCCCTAGAATTTGCAGTATATATTGCCAACTAACCCTGACCACTTTCAAGTGACACTATATCACTTCTCAAATAGTGCAGCTACCTCATAACAGAGTGCTCCTAATTATTCCTTCCCATACTTGATGACTCTGCTTTTATACACTAACTTATACACAAGTTATAATCATCCAATACATTGTTGCTATTATTTTGAACAAACCACATTAAAAAAATATATGTACTGCCTGTCTTCCTCCTCTAGAATGTAAGCACCACAAGTGCAGACATGCTGTCACACCCACCTTTGTAGCGCCAAATCCTGAAACAATACCTAGCAGAAAAGAGTACTCAGCAAACAATTGTTGAATGAGCCGGTGGAGTATTGCTTTCTTCTTACTTGGTTAACTCAATGTGCTATTAAACATTTAAATTAAAAAAAAAAAAAGTAAAGTGAAACCCCAGAGGTGTGATCCAAATTGGAATGACTGTTGGTTGATTCTTTGAGTGGGCGGAGCTTTCAACAGGAAAGGAGAGGGTTATAAACCCTCACTTAATCTCCCCCCAGCACCCTGGAGACAAGAGTCTAGGAGAGATAAGGTAAGTGGTGAAATTCTTATACACTCTTTTTGGGGCCTGGTTGGATAGTTATAATATTTTGCTGCCCAATTTTCAACTTACACTCAGCAACCGTTTTAACGTTGTGGTTAATTTAATGCTTATTATTTCCAAGCCTGCATCTATCGAATAAAATAAACAGATACTGTTTTCTGCAGAGTAGTTAATGTAAATGAAAAAGAACAAATGTACTAGTAGACAAGGCCTTTTGAAGGTTTTTATTGTGTATGTATAATATATATGTAATATCAGACATATTAAAATATCCCCACACCTGCATCACACATTAAATGTAATTTCAAAAATAAAAAGTGGTGTTTCAGTTGATTGGTTGACATAATATGTTTAGTAGAATTTAAAAATATTTATTATTTGGACCATTATATTTTTTCCACCTCAAGCAAATGTCAGATAATTTTGTACCCATTTGAAAAGGACATAGGTTCCAGCCACATTGAAGGCTGGGTGTGATGGCTCACACCTGTAATCTTAGCATTTTGGGAGGCCAAGGCAGGAGGGTGGCTTGAGCCCCGGAGTTCAAGACCAATCTGAGCAATATAGGGAGACCCCATCTTTACAAAAAATAGCAAATTAACCCAGTGTGGTGACACACACCTACGGTCCCAGCTACTTGGGAGGCTGAGATGGGAGGATCCCTTGAACCCAGGAGGTTAAGGGTGCAGTGAGCCATGATCACACCACTGCACTGCAGCCTGGGCAACAGAGCAAGACCCTGTCTCAAAAAGAAAAAAAGAGGTGGTTACAACTGAAAGAAACTAAGGAGATGATCTGATTTCAAACCAATTCCTCATTTTATAATTGAGGAAACTGACATCTCTTTCTAACCCTCCCTCAGGGCTGGAACCTACACATTTGGTACATTGTCAAATTTGGGAATCGAAGGGGGACATTGCCAGCTTGGATATCATGTCCCTGGCTGGGCCTAGTGCTGGGCAGGGCAGCTTTGAGGGAAGCTGCTCCCTCCTCAGCTTGGTTACTGTTGAGGAGCGGGGCTCAGGATCTTGTCCCCGATGGCGTGTTGGTGGTGGAGTGTAACGCCCCCATGATCAAGTGCTGTATGGATTAAGGAAGGCACGTGAGACCTCAGCAGCTGAAGGCTGGACTTCCACTGGACTTGGAAGTTGCCACAAGACAGATCTTAAAGAATCAATCGGCCCCTTGTCCTCTCATATCCATTCCCTGAATCTTGGCATGTCAGAGGCTGCTCTCTGGTGTGAACTTGGAGACAAAGGCTTGGAGGCTGAACCGGCATCCCTGGGCAAGGACTGACTCTGGAGGGAGTTGTTCTTGACTTTGCACACCTTCACCTCCCACCCCTACATACAAGATTTTTGACATGAGTATACCCCTGCTTAGTTCCTCTTGTGGGGCTGTATTTGCGGTGCTTTGCCCTCCCCACTGAGAGTGAAGGCTCAAGGGATCTCCCCAAGGCTGTCTCCCTGGTAGCTCTATTTCTTCTTTCCTTCCTTGGCCTCTGTCCTTTGCTGATTTCTTTCTCCTTACTGATCAAGCTCTGGCTCCCTGGGAACTCACCTTGGGTCGGGGCAGGGAGGAGGAGGCCTATCTATTGCTTTTTCCAATCCTTCCTTGTCCAGCTGGCCTAGGTGGGTAGACTACAAGAGGTACTGGTTAGTAGGCTGGACTGCCCTGACCTCCCGCACCTTGAGCAACACAAATGCTTTTTTCTCAAGGTGGGGAAAAAAAGAAGGGGGACCTTGAATTCTAGGTGTTCTTCTCTTAAAAGAGGGTTAATGTCGATGATCTAACATGAAGAGTTTCTAATTCTCCGGTCTTCCCTCTCCTTTCTCCATCCATAGGCACATGAAACTCCAGCCCTTTATTTATTCAGCCCCCCTTTTAAACATACTGCAATGTATGCCTGCCCAGCAGTCCCTGGGAAGAACAGTTCAGGGCTGCACACTGAGCCTCAGAGGCAGGTTATTGGTTTTGACTCTAGCCCAGCTTCTCAAATTTAATTTTCATATACATATGAATCTCCAGCAGATGGTGTTAAAAACACAGGCTCCGACTCAGTAGGCCTGGCTCAGGGACTGAGATCCTGCAATTCTAACAGGCTGCCAGGCACCACTGCTGGTTCAAAATCACATTTTCAGAGAATGCCCTGCACTTCTATCAGAAGTTTGGCTGCTTTTCTTACATGTGAATGTTGCTGCAATCTAGAGAATGTGTGTGTGTATGGCATTTTCTGAGTCCTTACTATGTTCAACAGTTTGTACACATTATCTCATTTCAACCTCGTAAACCAAATGAATTAAGCACTATTAGCCTTACTGTGCAAATAAGGAAACTGAGGCTCAGAGAGATTAAGAAACCTGCTCACATGAGAGAGAGAGAGAGAGCTGAGATTTGAACCTGGGTCTTTTTTCCAGTACCCAGAGCCTAATTCAGATTAATGTGTTAGGGTAAATGTGTTCTTCCACATTTCCTAAAAGATGTTGGGTCTATTTTTCTTTTAAATCAAAGGCTATTCTCCAGCTAGCCAAAGGTCATCACACTGTCTTCACTGCTTTCTGCTCAGCCCACCTTAGATATGTACTGAGGGCTGGGTGGGGGAATGCATCCCCACGGCTTGCTCATCTCAGGTGAAGCTGCACACAGGTGAAGTTTCCAAGCCCTGAGAGACGGGACTTAATTTCCAACATCATAAGACCCATGTGAGGACACACCTGTTGGCCAATAGCAGCATCAGAAAAACCAGAGGTGAAGAGATGGGCTTGAGTATCTTAGCTTCTAAGGCTCTAGACCTTCCAGCAGCAGAGTTCTCAGAGTGTTTGCATTTTGGATGAAATCCAGAAAGCACTGCTCCTGTGTTCCTGCTTCTTCATTTCCCACAGATGGGGTATATATTTCCATTGTACCTGTTCTTTTAAGCTTTGACAGTATACTTTTAAACAATCAGAGTAAGTGGGTTTACTTTTTGAAGCATAAACAAACTTGGTTTTCTATATTACCAAGCTGTGGTTTAACCTAATCTTTGCTGAAATTCATTAGAGGTCAAGGAAAAAGGATTAAAGGACCTGGTTTAAGCCCTTAGCTTATAAAGCCATGGAGAAGAGATGGATGACAGGTCAGATAAACAAATTTATATCTATTTGTACTCATTCAGAAAGGCTCTGTTCAATTCTTAATATCATATTGTACCTTTATTAAACGCTTATTTCATTCTGACTTACCTCATAGTAGTCTGCATGTTTTTGATGGCAGAAACTACATCTTATTTATCTTTCATGCCCAGAGTGCCTAATCTAATACTTTATCTATAGCTCAGCCAGGCTCAGTGGCTTGCGCCTGTAATCCCAGCACTTTCGGAGGCTGAGGCAGGCGAATTGCTTGAGGCCAGGAGTTCGAGGCCAGCCTGGCCAACATGGCGAAACCCCATCTTTACTAAAAATACAAAAAGTAGCCGATTGTGGTGGTACACCCCTGTAAACCCAGCTACTCGGGAGGCTGAGGCTTGAGAATCCCTGAACCCAGGAGGCAGAGGTTGCAGTGAGCCGAAGTCGTGCCACTGCACTTCAGCCTGGGTGACAGAGTGGTACTCTGACTCAAATAAATAAATAAATAAATAAATAAACAAACAAATAAATACATGGAGCTCAATAAATGTTCATGTTGAAAGAAAGAAATGAACATGGGAATATCATCAAGTTTAAAAACTAGTACACCAAAGTGGTAGATTGGCAATATCCACCACATACATTGCACAGCCGCTGTGCAATATATATAGCACAGGGGGATGGATGAAACATGACCTGACCCTGCCTTCCAGGAGTCTGCCACCTCCCCAGAATTTTGCAGTGTAGGATCCAGGGAGAGAAGGTGGCTTTTGGCTGGGCATGAGATTGTAAGATGTATAGGACCCCTTCTCTGCACTCAGCTATTCTACAAGGAAGAGCTCCTCCTGGGAAGAGCTTGAGGTGGGGACTGGAGTCCTGTTGAGGCTTTTTGGACATCTGCTAGTTCAATCCATTCATCATGCCTCCTGAGAGCCTAATTTATTTATATTTATTTGTTTATTTTGAGACAGAGTCTGGCTCCATCATCCAGGCTGGAGTGCAATGGCTCGCTCTTGGCTCACTGCAACCTCTGCCTTCTGGGTTCAAGCAATCTGAGAGCCTAATTTACAGCCCCACAGAGCCATGGCTGAGAGAACAGGTACGGCAACTACTTGGCCAGAGCCAGCTATTTATGGGGCACACAAACTTTTGCTGAGATTTTTGCAAGACGTGGTAACTGCTTATCATTTGAGTTGCTGGCCCTCAAAGTTACATCCTTCTATCTCCCACATGGCTTGAGAACATGCAGGGGGCAGGCAGGAGTGAAGTGGGGAAAACTATGCGGACCCAAAGGTGTCACATGAAATTCCAAAATTCACTACCGTAAGCACCAAACTATGAAAATTCTCCAGTTATGCTCATAAATCACGAAATGAAGTCAAATGCCACTCCAGATCTTACTTTTTTTTTTTTTTTTTGACAGAGTCTTCCTATGTCACGAGGCTGGAGTGTAGCAGCACAATCTTGGGTCACTGCAGTCTCTGCTTCCTGGGTTCAAGTGATTCCCCTGCCTCAGCCTCCTAACTGGGAATATAAGCGCACACCACCATGCCTAGCTAATTTTTTGCATTTTAGTAGAGACAGGGTTTCACCATGTTGACCAGGATGGTCTCGCTCTCCTGACCTTGTGATCTGCCCACATTGGCCTTCCAACATGCTAGGATTACAGGCGTGAGCCACCGTGCTCGGCCAGATCTTAATTTTAACACACCTTTTACTGCAACATCGAGTCAAATTTACAACAGTGTTAACTTCCTCTTACAAAATATCAATCGCATTTGCAACCAAACATTTTTCAAAAGACATGGGGAACCAACAAACAAGCTAATCTTAGTACAAGATACTCTAGAAAACACTAAATCGGTTTGTAATTCCTTTAAAGAGGCATGGAGGACTCTTTGATATGGGGCACAGTGTGCAGCATGTATTTTACATACTGCTTGCTTCCATCCTCAGGCCCCACAATAACCCTTCGAGGTGGGTATTTCAACCATCACCCCCATTTTAAGGATTTGGAGACTGAAGCTTAGATGGAATAAACTTGTATTGCTATAGTGAGGACTCACGCCCCTTAGGCCCAGAGACACCTGCCTTTGAAAGAAGGGGTTATTAACACTCACTTATCACTTCCATTTGAGAATTGTACAGAACATGGTACTGTATTTGGCACGGGAGCAGATGAACAGGAGTGAATCCACACCTGGGTTTCTCAGTGTTTATTCCCTTGGGGAGGTCAGAGCAGCTGTTAACCCCTATTCAGAAAGTTATAATCCAAGGAGCAGAGGTTTCCCCTTTAACCCTGTGACTCCAGCTCTCCTAAAGGAAAAACTGCATCCCATCTATGGTACCTAGATTCATATTCACTTGTCTGATATTGCCAGACCCCACCAGTTTATTTCAACATATCCAAGGGCTCATATCTCTGCATCCCTTTGAGTGTTGGCTCTGCAATGCCAGCAAGAAGCTTGCCTATTATTCTCATGTGAGAATGGCATTTTGTTGCCACTCCTATCATCTAGGAGATTTCAACTTCACTGGCTCGAGGCACAGCCATTGCTATCTCACCATCTTGGCCAGGTCTCTGGGACAGACAGAATATCTGGAGCCAGAAAATCATGACACTCAGTGATACATTAGGGACCTGTCTCCTGTGGGCAGCCCAGAGCTGAGAGTTTTCATCACTAAGAGAATAACCAGACAGAAGAAGGACCAGCCAGCCTGCATTTTAAGTGACCACTGCTTAGAAAGAGCTTTATGACAGAGAGTGGTGGCTCACGCCTGTAATCCCAGCACTCTGGGAAGCCAAGGTGGGCAGATTTCCTGAGCTCAGGAGTTTGAGGCCACCCTCCGCAACATGGTGAAACCCCGTCTCTATTAAAATACCAAAAATTAGCTGGGCATGGTGGTGTGCGCCTGTAATCCCAGCTAATTGGGAGGCCAAGGCAGGAGAATTTGTTGAGCCCAGGAGGCGGAGGTTGCAGTGAGGTGAGATCACATGACTGCACTCCAGCTTGGGCAACAGAGTGAGACTCCGCTTCAGGAAAAAAAAAAAAAAAAAAAAGAAAGAAAGAAAGAAAAGAAACAGCTTTCTAGAGGCTACCAGAAGTGACCTTATCTGGATTCACAGGACAAACCAAAGGATAACGTTCAGTGTGTCTAACTGGGGGAGCAGAATAGAACCACTGTATAAAGGGTTTTAGCAGTATTTCCTGTGCCCATGTCTTTTCACCCTAGGATTAGTTTCAAATACAGTTTGGTTTGATAAAGGTTTTAGGGAGACAAAAACCACAGGAATTAGCCAGACCAGCCCCTACGAGCTTTACAGCTTTATCCCATCTCTCAGAGCAGATGGAGAGGGATCAAATGGATCAGAGCTCTGTGCACTGAAAGGACAGTGGAGAGATGGCATTTTCCAAGTGGGCCCTTGATACTGAACTTCACCAGTGCTGCTTTATCGTTTTTGTTTTTTGGGTTTTTTTGTGTGTTTTTTTGAGACGGAGTTTCACTCTTGTCACCTAGGCTGGAGCATAATGACGCATCTCAGCTTACTGCAACGTCAGCCTCCTGGGCTCCAGTGATTCTCCTGCCTCAGCCTCCCAAGTAGCTGGGATCACACGCCACCATGCCCAGCTAATTTTTTATTAGTAGTAGAGATGGGGTTTCACCATGTTGGCCAGGCCTCGAACTCCTGACCTCGGGTGATCTGCCCACCTTGGCCTCCCGAAGTGCTGGGATTACAAGCATGAGCCACCATTGTGAGCCCAGTGCTGCTTTATCTTTCTCAGAAGGCAGCAGGGTGGAGACCAGGGTTGGGGGTCCTCTGCATAAGGAATCGCTTATCAGTGGTCCAGTGGGTTTTGTCTTGCCAGAGGCAATGTAAAAGGACTGAATCTTAACAGCAACCCAATATCGATGGTGCCCAGAGGGTGACAAGACTGTGGCAAGAAAGGAATTACACTTCTCTAAGAGTTAAACTGTAGATCTGACACAAAAGAGAAAAAGACAGTCACAGGGAAGAATGGCTTCCAAACACCTGCAAGACTTTGTGAACTCGATTGGCTTGTTGTCATATGACTGAATGTGAACAGTTAAATTTCTCATCATCAAGTGAGTTACTGATTTGCTGGTTTTTTACTTTCTTGTGAGTTTTACTAGCACAGGCAACATCCTCAAGTTGAATCCCAGCTAGGGCATGGTATTTGGTTTCATTTGGTTTTGAGACAGGATCTTGCTCTGTTGCCTAGGCTTGAGTGCAGTGGTGCGATCATGGCTCGCTGCAGCTTCGACCTCCTGGGCTCAAGTGATCCTGGCTCAGTCTACCGAGTAGCTGGAACCACAGGCATGCCAAAACACCTGGCTAATTTTAAAGATTTTTTGTAGAGATTGGGGGGTCTCCCCATGTTGCCTAGGCTGATCTCAAACTCCTGGGCTCAAGGAGTCTTCCTGGCTCAGCCTCCCAATGTCCTGGTATTACAGTCATAAGCCACTGTACCCGGTCCGGGCATGACATTTGGCGCTCCAGCTGCTTGTCAGGCTGAGGACCATGGGGACTGTTCCCTCAGGCAGCTGAGGCCACATAGCCTCTTTCAGGTCATGGCTTCCCCTGATGCCTCTAAAGCACCCACTGAGCTTCAGTGCCATATGCTCTATGCCAGCTGGTATTTTTCCTGCTCCCTAGAAGCACACATTGTTGTATGTGGGGAGAGAGTCAAAGGTGAGAAAAGAGACCCAACTATCCTTTAGGTTGGTCTAGACCTTTAGTGTTTTCAAAGCACTTTACCTTTATTTTATCTTGTTTGATTTCAGTATTGCTGTGACATAGGCAGGGTCACTCACAGAATAGCCGCTGTGGCTCTTGCAACAATGAGGTAGAAAGTGCCATTCAGTGCACTTCCATTATCACTACGCTCTCCTTAATAAGGCTGCTGATCACCTAGTGTCTTCTTACAGATAAAGACATGAAGGCAGACATCGGTTTAGTGAATTGGGTCTAAGGTTACTCAGCTCATTGGTGACCGGGTAAGGACCAGAACCCTCATCCCGGCTAGGCCTGTGTCTGTGCTTGTCCCAGCACACAGGAAGGTCTTGTGACAGAAATCAGAATATTCAATTCTTACTGAATATTTCACCCAACAGGCCTACATCCTTGCTGCTGTTACAAAAGTTTTTTTTTTTTTTACAGGGTGATTCATGAAATCATTTTATCTGAGTGTTTCTCTGAGTTCTGTGAACTGCTCCAGCAAATTAATCAAACACAAAGAGGGTGTTGTGGGAACCCCAACTTGAAGCTGATTGGTCAGAAGTTCTGGAGGCCCAGACTTGTGACTGGCGTCTGAAGCTGGGGCAGTTTTGGGAACTGAGCCTTCACTCTCTGGAATCTGATGCTATCTCCAGGTAGATAGTGTCACAATTGAACTGAGGACACCCAATTGGTATCTGCTGCAGAACTGATTGTGTGCTTGCTGGTAGAGAGAAATCCCTACGTATTTTGGGGGTCACAGATGTCTTCTGTGTTGATTGTAGTTGTGTTGGTGTGAGAAGAAAAGAAAAATCATGGTTTGAGATTTTTTTTTTTTTTTTTTGAAACAACTGATGTCAGCGAAGTGGGATTTGCTAGGATGTCCCTGCCTCAGGGAAATAATGTGGTTTGGGAGGAGACAGGATGGAAGAACCTTTAATTCCTGGGTGGTCACGTGGTCACCTGTGGCATGAAGCAACACTGTGCCATGCTTAGTTACTAAAGGTACCTTACCAGTGGAATTGAGAGACAGATCCAACTCCCGAGAAGCTGGCTCACTGGATGAATGAGGAAATGAAAACTAATAAGAAAAAGGTGAAATATTCGATCCCTTGGTTATTGTTATCTATAATAGCTAAAATGAAATTAAAAGAGTGCTGTATCAAACCCTGATGCTACACCGAACTTTCAGTGAGTCTGAGCTTCAGCCACTAGCCTCAGAGCCATCAGGGGTAAAATTATGCAGGAATAGAAAGTACTTCTGAGTGGTTACCAAGAGGGTAGTCAATATAGGGGAAGGGCAAAACCAAGTAACAATGGAAACCAGAGTGCAGTGTGAAAGAATTGTTCCATTGTGCAGATGGGCATCCTCAGCTTCCTGTGGAACTTTTCCCAAAATGGATTATGAGAGTAACTACTTTAGGGGCAGTGTCTTTGGCTTTAAATGCTGCAGAGTGGAAGAGCATGTTTGGGTTGACGCAGGACCCATAGCTTACTATTGAAAAACCGCAGACGGGGTTATATATGATCCAGACACACAGGAAGTTATTCCCAAGAAAACAGCCAGCCTGGAAGACTGGATAAAACCACTGTAAGGTCTGTTTACCCTGAGAAGCGGGACTGCTGGATGCCACTTATAAATGCCAACTGGAGCACCCCAGATGAGGCAGCTGATATGCTTCCTATGCAAGCCATGTGGGACTACCATGTAATGACTGGGATATTCACCCTCTAGATATGCCTGTGACCCAAGTCATGGTAAATGCTGTGGTTACCAGTGCTGTGGTGACTTTATTTCTGCGAAATTCTTGTTACCCCATGTGACCGTCTGCAAAACTGAACAAGAATTCAAGATGCCTTATCAAATGTACTGTCTCAGCTTCCCCTCTTGGGTCTTTTTCTTATTAGTTTGCTTCCTTATTCAACCAGTGAACCAACTTCTCGGGAGTTGGACCTGTCTCTAAATTCCACTGATAACTTTCATCTTTAGTAACTCAGCACAACACAGTGTTGCTTTATGCCATGGGTGACCATGTGGCCACTCAGGAATCAAAGATGCTAATAAAAACAGTTTAGTTAACAAGAGAACAAGGAAAAGCAAAAGGGAGAGTCAAAGGACTTATCCCAGGAAGGTGGAAATTTTTAAATGGTTATTTAAAAATAAGATAGGCTGGGCATGGTGGCCCACACCTGTAATCCCAGCACTTTGAGAGGCCAAGGCAGGCAGATCGTGAGGTCAAGAGATTGAGACCATCCTGGCTAACACGGTGAAATCCCATCTTTACTAAAAACACAAAACATTAGCCAAGTGTGGTAGCATGCACCTGTAGTCCCAGCTACTCAGGAGGCTGAGGCAAGAGAATCACTTGAACCCAGGAGGTGGAGGTTGCAGTGAGACGATATCACGCCACTACACTCCAGCCTGGGCGACAGAGGGAGACTCGGTCTCAAAATAAATAAATAAATGATAACTAAATAAGAGATAAATAAAGATTACCTTGACAGAGATCAAATGAAGAAGAAAAAGAAAGGGGAAAGTCATGGGACTTGTCCCAGCGGCTAGAAATCTTTAGATGATTATTTTTAAAAAATTCAATGAATAAAATGGAAATTGACAAAGTCAAAACAAAGGTCTTACTACAATACTGTCAAAGGTGGAGTAGACCAAAGGGACCCCCTTCTGGTCCCCCTACATTTAAGGGCCCTCAACCAGTTTGCTGTATTTCCCCTAGTTTGAAAAAATTTAAAAATCCAGGAGGTAAAGGTTACAATGAGAAACTCCACCTGGAATTGCCTAGGGCAATGGTTAGACTGGTTAATCCAGGTAATGATTGATAAAAGGGCCCAGGTTTATTGGCTCAACTTCTGGCTGGGGACTCAAAGCTTTTTGCACAAGGGAGGGTAAGATGGTCTCAAGATGGACAAGAGAATTTTTACGTTCATGGGACTAGAACATAAAAATGAAACGGTTGATCAAATTAGAAAGTTGGTATGTTTGCACATGCTTCATGTGAAATGGTTGCATCTTTTTTACCTGACTATATTATGGGATTGGACATTATATCTGACTGGGAAATGTTTGCCCTGCCTAGTACTATAATACAGAAGACGTGTACATCTACCCCTCATGCAGTATTAGTTGGGCACGCTAAATGGGAACCAATCCGATTGCCCAAGCCCACATAATATAGAGCAGAATCTAGAGTGCTGGTAGGGACATAATCTTCATTTGATAATCCCTACGTGGAGCATTTCCTGGGGCTTAAAACGATGAAAACCTGTGGGCACCTCTCAACAATGACTACAGGGACTTTGGGATGGAGAATTTCTCTTGAAATTTACTGCTGTACTATGGAATGTTAACTGAAGCTACCCCTATGACTGAAAGTGATACAGTGGTCTTGCCATCTGAAATATGCTGTCTTGGGTGACAGAGACATAAAACATTCTAATGGGGATGGCAGGGCCCAAAAGAGTTCCATAATAAAATGGAAATGATTTATACAGGATCATGCTACCTGTGGAATGCAAGAAGGAGGTACTCACAAACAGGAAGCTTCTATTCCCCTAAGACTGACTCAAACTGTGTGAAGAGCTGGATTTAGTGCCCTATTAACACCTCTCAGCTGGCCAATGAAGAACTGCTTGGTTTGTGGATGGCAATTCCAAGGTGAATGGGCAACATCTGTTTGGAAAGCTGCTATTCTGACCCAAGAAGATAAAAACGGATCAGCCCAGTGGGCTGATTGCCTGCTGTTTTCCTAACAGTGATGGAAGAATTGAACAGTGGTGGAAGCCCCTGTGTTTGGTTTTTTACTGACTCACAAACAGTGACCAATGGCCTAGCCATACACGCCGGCAAGAGTGCAGTAGAAACCAGGACGATGAAAAGGATGCTCATATAGAGCGTGGCCCTATGGAAATGTGAGAGGTGCATTCAAGTAGAACAAGTCAATGCCCATTAGAAGAACTCCCTTCCAGGTTTGGAAGGGGCTGGAATTGACAAGCAGATATTGCTATGTGTTCCCTTGAGGTAGCCACCTACCTGGGTCCATGAAATGAGTGGCTATGGTGGTACTGTAGCAGTGCAGAGATGGGCTGAATCTAGACATGTTCTTCTACCCTCTCAGGCACACAATGCTAATAAGAACTGTTTTGTTTATCAGCAAGAGAGACAGAGACTGTTGATGACTATGGGGCAGATTCCCTTGTGGGAAGGCCCTGGACATAGCTAAGTGAGACTGATGCTAGTAGCCCTGGGGGGCTACAAATCGGTCTTGACAAGAAAAAATACTAACCCTGGAGTGGGCTTTGGTTATTCAGTGGAAGACGAAAATACTCAGAGTGCCATTAAAAAAAAATAAATTAAAAAAAAAAAACAGAACGGAAAAGATTGCATGGATTTGGATGGTCAGAATCATTTCTTCAGACCAAGGAACACACTGTACAGCCCATAATGTAAAAATAAGACTTTGATAGAGAAGTGGAAGGGGCGATTAAAACATTGGTTGTCTAAAACAAGGAAATAAAGACATGAAGGGCTGGCTTACTTGTCTTCACAAGTGTGGGCTCACACTCAACATGAGTGGGACTAAAGGAGTGTCCCCACTAGGTTTTTCTGTTTGATCTGGTGAAGAGGATGTAGGGAGGATGCTGATATGGCTGTAACTTTGTGTCAGAATTCCTAAGGGCCTGGTGGTGAAGTGTTGTGCCTTCATGGTGTCTAGCAAAATTGGGGCTGAATGAATGCAGCTATGCCTAGAGGTAGAAATAGCTCACTAGTTCCGTACCTATGTAACTGTAACCCACCTGAATGGCAGTGGACTGAGGAGGAGGTACTTGCTAGACTAGTATTGCTGTCTGCAATCTAGACCAGCACAGTGGCGATTCTAATGTTCCTCCCCAAAGTGAAAAAGCTTAGTTATTAATGGAGAGGGGGAGGAGTAGCTGAGCGTAAAGGAATGAATAGGTGAGTTATAAATGGAGAGAAATCCAACATTGCACTAACACCTTGAAAGGGGCTCAGAGCAAGAGATGGCAGGTCTCATAGCTCAATTATAACAGATGTCTGAAAGGGTACAGCTCTATGTTTGCTCCTACTTTTGGAACTGAATGAAAGGAAACCTGCAAACCTGAGTGACCTTACTCTGGGGACATTAGCACATTATGATGGGCTAGACTAATTATTACTGATTGAATGGGATTCTAGTAATATGGCAATACCTTTTGAGTTGTATGTTCTTTTAATGTAAGATTGGGTTTCAAAGGTGGGGGAGGGTGGACTGTGGTATTGTGAAATACATATTTGGTGTTCTTCCACTTTTCTGACATACAACTACCGAGTATGAGCTCGTTTGGAGAGACCCCTACCCAGGCAGCGCTGAAGGCAATGTGAGGCAGACACTCAGAACAGCAAAGTGGGTCTATGTCGGGGAGGGGCCCGCAGCCTTCCACACTGGGAGCCTCAGGGGCTGACAGTATTCCAGGCTGAAGGCCCCGAGCAGATTCTGAGCCACGTATTCTCTAGGAACAGGGGATTATTATTAACAACCAGGCGTTCTGTATTTTCTCACAACGCAAAAATATGCTAGGTAGGCAGCTGTTACCCACTTACCACTGATTACAGACAAACTAAAAGATATTCTCCACGAGGGAGCCACGGGGGCAGGATCAGAGATTTCAAAGAATTGTTTAACTGGTGTATGATATTTATACATTGTCCTGCCACTTTGGAATGCCCCAAGTGGTTTTCCACTTGGGGGGTATTTTCCTTGCCATCATTCTTCCTAACAAACTACGTATTCTATCATACACTTAGTATTCATCAATATTCATAAACTTAGTATTTCTCAACATACAACTCCTAAATTCTTGGAACTCCACAGGGCTGTCTTTTGTATGCTAATGTTGACTGATGTTGCAGGATGGGGCTGGTCAGCTGGAAGGACAAAGACGAGGTTAAAGGGTTGGGACTTTCAGCCCCAACCCCAGCCTCTGTAGGGAAGAGGGACTATGGCTTAATGAATCATGCCTACGTGATGAAGCCCAATAAAAAACCAGGACGGGATTCCAGGAGTTTGTGGACAGCTGAACCGGTGAAGGTTCCTGGAGGGTGATGCGCCTAGGGAGGACGTGGATGCTCCGTGCCTCTTCCCACACCTCACCCTATGTGTCTCTTCATCTATATCGTTGGTGATAGCCTTTTAATAAACTGGTACACTTAAGGGTTTTTTTGAGTTCTGTGAGAAGCGCCAGCAAATTAATTAAAACCCAAAGTTGGGAATCCCAACTTGAAGCTGATTGGTCAGAAGTTCTGGAGGCCTGGCTTATGACTGGTGTCTGAAAGGGAGGCAGTTTGAGGACAGAGTCCTCACTCTCTGGGATCTGATGCTATCTCCAGGTGGATAGTGTCGGAATTAAACTGGACGACACTCAGCTGGTGTCTGCTGCAGTCTTAACTGGTTGCTTGCCAGTGGGGAGAAACCCCCAAATATTTTGGGGTCACAAAAGTCTTCTGTGTTGATTGGTTTTTTTTGTGTTATCAGCAGAGGAAAAATATGGTTTGAGTTTTTTAAAAAACATATATATACATCATTTGTTCTTTCCTTTTTCTTAAATTGTGAGCTAGAGCATCTGTAGAGTAGGGTGCAAATGCATGTATGTGCAATTTTAAGACTAATTATAAAGAGCCCTAATTCTGCTTATGAAATGGAACATTGTTGGCACCCCAGAAACTTAAATGCTCCTCCTCAGTAACAACCCCATTTTCCTCACTAGAAATAACCATTATCCTGCTTCCTTGGTAATTATTTTCTTGCTTTTTTTCATTTTTTACCTCCTATGTATGCATCCCTCAACAATAGTTTTGCTTTACCTCTTTTGGAATTGCTGTAAAATAGGGACATATCATATGGCTTGTCAGTAAATTGTTTAATTCTTTTTTTTTTTTTTTTTCCAATCCTTTAGAAAACTCTGAGCCAGGAATCATGGCAGCCAAACCCAAGCTCTACTACTTTCATGGCAGGGGCAGGATGGAGTCCATCCGCTGGCTGCTGGCTGCAGCTGGAGTGGAGGTTGGTTCCTGACTGGGATGGGGAAGGATGGTAACTTGGGCAGGAATGAAGTGACCTCCTTTCCCTTTCGAGCTTCGGAATGGTGCCTCCAGCTGTATCTATTATTTTCCTTTCCAATTGTCCTCCTTTGCAAGAGGTGAGGGAGGGAATCATAGGATTAGGGATAATTTGGGGAGCTGTGGGGGGAGGTGGTGTTCTGGAAGCTTCATAGGGGCTGAAAAGATTTTCATGGATCATAAGACAAAGAAGAGAGAGGAGACCCACATGTGCCTCGTTCTCTCCATTGGGACCGGCTGATTTTCTGGGGTCTTTCAGCTCTGCCTCCACAACCCAGTCCGGTAGTACTCACGGCTGCTAGCAGGAATGTTAGGCCCAGCTGCAATCTGGCTTAACTCCTTAACTCCTCCCTAAAAGATCTACCCCATGGGATCTTTCCTTAACTCTGAATTCCCTCCACAGTGACTTTTCCATAGGTTTTTCACAAGTGCCTTGGAATTGTTTTATGCAGGTGTAGGCTTCCTTTTCCCTATCTGAATGCCGTCTCCTCTAGAGCTAGGACTCATTACCTTGTTTGTTTTTCTCTATGACCTTTTAGGGATATCTCCCTTACACTGCTCACCCACATCTCAAGGTTTGGGGTGATGAAAAAATATCAGTGTTTCTCACAAAAGTTTTAGAAACGTCATCAATAAATCATGAAATAAACCTCACCTGAGTCATGGTCTTTGGCTTCCTTTCTTTGAATATATGATGAGCATTAAAGAGAAATTTGACTTGTCCTTATATGAAGGGAGAATAACAGAAGAGGAAGAAGAAAGAGAAGGAAAAAAAATCACCGAGAAATTTAGAGAAAGGACATGAGTTTAGAAGGAGGGAAGAACTTAGGTGAAGAAAAGGAAAAAGAGGAATGGGAGCAAAAATTTAAAAATAAAGAGAAAACAAAATCTCTTTGTTTTCTTGAGGACTTTAAAGTTGTAATAATGTCCCTTTATCTTTTTTTAGTTTGAAGAAGAATTTCTTGAAACAAGAGAACAATATGAAAAGTTGCAGAAGGGTAAGCCTAGATTTATTCAATATTGTCTTATTATAGAAAAATGGAAACCTGCTTGGGGAAGTATTTGTTTTGGTAAAAGAGACAGAGCTCTAGAATGGCTACTATTAGAAAAGGCAAGCACATAGCATGACTGCTAACATTGATTGACTGTTCCATGTCCCTGACACACAGCTTAATTTGCGTCAGCAAACGCCACTCCAATTAGTCTTCAGAAACTCTTATCAAATAGGTCATGATGGTGACATCGGTTAAGAGGATCGAATGAAAATTGTATGTGTCAGCACTAATTTGGTTTAATTCTCCCCCTCTCACTGAAGAATCCTTTAAGAATCCTCCAAACCACCCCCACCACGACCCCGCCACTGCCCACCATGTTGGGCAGGCTCATCTCTCAAACTCCTGACCACAAGTGATCTGCCCACCTCAGCCTCCCAAAGTGCTGGAATTATAGGCGTGAGCTGCTGCACCCAGTCAACTCTCTAAATTTTGAGAACCAGAAGCATTTATACTATAACATAGTTATAGTAAACATGGAAAATCTTAAATAATTATGTTAACCATCACACCAAAATATATGAGACTGCCAAACCAATCTCAGATGTTACATGAAGCAAATGGTAGCCAATTCCTCAACAACTGTGGTCTTTAATTCATCACTTTAGATAGAACCTAAAAATCACAGATAGAAGTGAACCATCCTTAGATTTACTGCAGCCACTGAACAACAGTATCTTAACCTCTCTTTGCTCAAACTACAGATGGATGCCTGCTTTTCGGTCAAGTGCCTTTGGTTGAAGTGGATGGAATGAGGCTGACACAGACTAGAGCCATCCTCAGCTATCTTGCTGCGAAGTTCAACTTCTATGGGAAGGACCTGAAGGAAAGAGTCAGGTACCATAGTGTTCATGCCTCTACTTGATTCTTAGCCAAACTTTTTCAGTTCTCCACCAACTGAGAACTGGTTCAGGTTTACCTTTCAGCCTGGATTGAGGAAAAATGACAAATGGAACAAGGGGAAATGGCTTGCTAGACCTGGCATGCCTTGTACTTACTCATTTCTTTTTGTTTTTTGAGACAGAGTAGCACTCTGTTGCCCAGGATGGAGTGCAGTGGTATGATCTCGGTTCACTGCAACCACTGCCTCCTTGGTTCAAGCAATTCTCATGCGTCAGCCTCCTGAGTAGCTGGGACCACAGGTGTGGGCCACCACGCCCAGTTAATTTTTGTATTTTTAGCAGAGACAGGTTATGCCATGTTGGCCAGGCTGGGTTTGAACTCCCTGCCTTAAGCGATCCACCCACCTTGGTCTCTCAAAGTACTGGGATTATAGGCATGAGCCACTATGCCCGGCCACCTTGTACTTATAAGTAACTCCACTTATTAACTCCACTCCTCCTTTTCTGTATACTACTCATAGTTCACTGAAGGCCACATCCAACTTCTCATGTTCTCTCCCCACTCCTAACAAAATATGTTCTTAGAAAATAAACTGGTAAGCTATTCTACATGAAGGTGGAAATGACTGATTCATCACACACATATTGAGCATTATATCAATGATCTATTGACTATAAATAATGCTCTAAAACATATCACCTTGAAACACAGTGACTTGAATCAGCAATCATTAGTTATTGCTCACCTGTTTATGGGTGAGCAAGTATCTGGGTGGCCTATCCGGGCCATCCGGGCCAAGCTTGACTTTTCCAGGCTGCACTCACTCATGTCTGTAGTTAGCTGGGCAGCTCTGGTTGTGGTTGTTGGCTGACTATCAACTGCGATATGAATGGACCATGCGTTTCTCATCCTCTCATCCTGAGCTTGTTCTCATGGCAGTGATGCAGAGTTCTGAAGATGAGAGTGAAATCACACAGGCCTCCTAAGTTCTGCGTTCAGAACTGGCACCTCATTGTTTCTACCTCATTCCACTCATTAAAGGAAGCCACAAACAGACTAGGAAATAGATCCCATCTATTGATGAAAGGAGCTGCCACGTTTCATCACAAATACAGGAGGGCGAAGGTTTTTGGCCATTTTTTGGCCTCTGTATACCATGAACATCTATACTGTGCTGTGCACTGTGCCAGGCCTGGCAGAAAATGATTGGGTAATTATTTACTGGGATAGTTTAATTTCATAAAAAGTAACTAGGCTTAAGACAAAACAAAGACTTGCAACTATAAACTCTTGCCTGGATTTGGGGTCATGGGGCCTTTCCAGAGGTCCCTAAACAGTCATTACCATAAGCACGGACACAGTAGGGTTGGTCAGTATACATAGAAGACACGGTGGGAGAAGCCCAGGCTTGACTGTTCAGAAAAAGGAGAAAGAACATAGGAATGAGCAAGGTCCATAAAAAGTAGCAGCTCACCCCAACTTTCCCATAGCTTCATTTTTAAAACAGGTTAGTCATTCCAACCTGTAATTCCAAAGGTATATGGCAAGAGAAACAATGTCAAACGCTGTGTGAAGATGATCCTTTTGTAAATAAATACTAATGTGCAAACGCAGTCTGTTTCTTATTGTTTTGATGCAAAGATTTTAATTGGTCTTTAAAAATCTCAATGGTTTTTTCTGAGATGCGTCCTGAGATGGTGGTGTTAATATTATTTTTCTTTGGGTTAGCCATAAACTGTAGTAGACTAAAGCAAGTGGGCTAGGTGACACTAACATGAAAGAAAAATTGTCATTCACACAGGACAATGAAAGAATATTATCACATTTTTTTCTTTTTTCTTTCTTTCTTTTTTTTTTTTTTTTGAGGCAGAGTCACACTCTGTTGCCCAGGCTGCAGTGTAGTAGCGTGATATCAGCTCATCACAACCTCGGCCTCCTGGTTTCAAGTGATTCTCCTACCTCACTCTTCCAAGTAGCTGGGACTGTAGGCAGGCACCACTATGCCCTGCTGATTTTTGTATTTTTAGTAGAGACAGATTTCACCATCTTGGCCAGACTGGTCTCAAACTCCTGGCCTCAAGTGATTCCACCCATTTTGGCCTCCCAAAGTGCTGGGATTACAGGTGTGAGCCACCATGCCAGGCCTTTTTTTTTTTTTTTTTTTTTTTTTTTTTTTTTTTTTTTTTTGTGGGGGTTTCCAGAGTTGTCCCCGGCCAGCCAAAAACGGCTGGGCGCAGCCAAAATAACTG